>JAOWAT010304397.1:0-35648 GCA_028571025.1 Longipedia americana
TAAGTACAGTCTGCCGAACTACATTGAACATTGGATCGATTTTGTCAGTCTTTTGGACTAGAGGAATGGGTCTGATCGGTTTAATTTTAAATCTTTGAGGAAGTGGAGGGGACAGTCTGTTGGTCTGTCGCAGATTTAGTTGTGAGAATTTATTAGAATCCAGAGTTATTTGAAGCGTGGGTCGTTGGTTCGTAGTTAGGATTTTTTTAGGTAGTTCAGTTACAGTTTGAGTTGACTGCATTGAAGGTACAATTTTTGAATATTTTCCACTGTGTGAGTTTTGTTGAGGAAAAGATCTTTCCAGTCTATTTTTTAAGAGTTGGATAGGAACGAGAAGACGATAACAATCGGGGTGGTGTATCCAAGGACGTACCACATGGAGTACCCGATCTCAGAATTTGACTGAACAGTTGTGGGACTTGTGGCTAAGTGATTTTGGAGATCATTGAAATTGGGGAGAATGAAGGTTAGGGCAGTAGTCCACAGTAGGAAACTGTAGAGGGTGAACCATAGTTTTTCAATGACAGGGTTGCAGAAGGTTTTGCTGAATGATAAAGAGAAGAGTATGAGGGAGAAAAAAAAGGCTAGTTATCTTTGTATGAGTATATTGGATTGGAAAGTTGGTAGGGATAGTGCGGCGAGGCCTAGTTTGTAGAGATAGAGGTAGATGACAATTGAACTGTGTTTCCTGCGATATGTGCATTGGGATACATGGAGAGGAGGTTTTAGCTGTCGCAGAAAGGGTAGTAGAAGAGGTAACGGAAACCGATGACTACTGCCGAGAAGCCGATGAGAAGAAATGCTGTTCCCAGTTTGTACTCGATGCTCTATTGGCACCAGCCTTGGGAGATGTCGCTGCCCGAGAAGCACCGGAAGGTTGTTTCGGCGTAGATTAAACTGCAGGCTTCGAGGAATAGCAGAGTGTAGTTCCATATGTTGATGAACAATCCTTTCCAGTAGACGAAAAAAGTCAGGATAATGAACGTTGCCAGCAAGGCTGCTTACAGGAGGAAGATTTCGAAATAGGGCAGCCGCAGGTTGTTGAGGAATCCCGGTGAAACCTTACATAGATGAGGATAGGTACTAGCTGATAGAGTTTCGGGAGGAAGGTGGCGAGATGGATGGTGTATAGGAGAAATATTCCGATTTTGGACTGGTAAAACGAGTTGGTAGTGATGTATTATATTTCGAAGAGGAATGGGTCTTTGTTTTTGTCCATGCTTTCGGAGTTTAAAAGTGATATTCTAGGGTTTTCTTATTTTTGAATGGGTGAATGAGTTTATTAAATTGGAGATCGAAATCCCAACTCGTAAAGATATTTTTTTATAAGTTAATATTCTATTCACTAGATGATCATTTATTCGTTCAGAGATGATCGACTCTCGCCGGTAGAATCAATTGTTTTGCTGAAGTGCGATATCAGGGAAGTCGGACTCTTGGAGTTCCTTTCTGGGAGGGTTTTCTACGACTTTCTAGGTGTTGGTTTCATCACATTCATTGAGCTCTTCACTATCATTTTTCTATTATTTAGGGGTATAATTTTTGCCTTTTTCTTTATAAACGACTTTTTTCTGTTATTTCCCTTTCTAATACTTATCACCCTGACTTTGGTTTTGATTTTTTTTGTTGAGAAGGTGGAGACCGTGTTTGGAATCAAATTACCGACCGGCTTTTTCTTTGAAAGCAGCAATTTCCTATTAGGTCGGTTTGCTGTAGATTTAAATTTTGTCTCGGAGTTATTTGATAGCACCTTAGAGCTACTAGAATTTCGAAGGCGGGACTAGGTTCACAGCCTAAAACCGGTTAAAAGATTCAAAAGAATGGCTGTATTCAGTTTATTTTGGGTCTTTTTATTTTTTCTTGACAGGCTTTTTGGCCTTTGCTTCAGGTTAGGCTTTAGTTTTCTTGGAGATGAGTACTTCGGCACCCTTTTTTAGTTATTTTTACCATTATTTGCTTTTGATTTATGAGTTTTAGACAATTGGCTGGGGTTTTTACTAGACTTTTTCGACCTTGTTAGCGGAGGGTTTAAGACCTTAGCAATAGCTAATGAGGAATCTGCAGAGATCGATACGTGCTTGGTGAGGATTTCCATTGATGTAGTCTTACCTTTGCTTTTAGAGTTGTTTTCTTTTTTATTACTGGGCTTATCTTTATTTTTATTGTTGTTTTTTCCTTTCTTAGCGCTATTTTTCCCGTTGTTATTGTTATTTTTTTTTTCTTTCCTACCTGGCGATCCTTTATTTTTATCGTTTTTCCTTTTCGATTGCTTAATTTTTGATTTATTCCTGTCGTTCTTTGATTACTTTGATCATGTAGAGGAGATCCTGTTAGTCTTCGTAGGAGTCGAGGAGTTTGAAGTGCTAGCTTTTGAAGGATTCGATTTTTTCGTTCTGTTTGACGATTTGTTACTAGAGTTTTTCGATTTTACTGTCGTAGAGGGCTTTCAGCTATTTGGGGTCTTCGGTTGGGGGGATTTAGGAGGTCTACTATTTTTTCATTTGGTTGAGGGTGGCAATTTCTTTCCGGATCTATCTAGCCTTCCATCCTTTCTTCTTGATATCCGAGAGTATTTGTTCGACCTCGTTGTTTTAGATTTCGAGTTGGTCGTAGAGTTTGGTCAGTTCTGCTTCGATTTAAACTTAGGGTCTAGAAGATAAATGGTAGAAAGATACCTGGCATTGGAGAGGGCTCTGGTAATTTTATCGATGTTGTTTTTTATTTTCACCTATTCCTTTTTATCGATGTTGTCTGTGGTCATTTTCCGTTATTGGTCTGATCGATGGTAGATGAGGTATTATTTTGAGCAATCCTAGAATTCTTGTGGCTTTTGTAGTTTGTTGATGCTGAATCGGAGTTCTTTTATCCTTTGCTCCACTTCGGATTTGGAGTGTTCGAGGGCTTCGACATCCTATTCGATCTTTTTCTTTTCCTCATTCTTGACTTTAAGGTCTTAGGAATACTTGGACCGGATTTGTCGACTGGCCCCAAAGTTTTCGCTGGAGTTTTTGGAACGATGTTTGTATTCCGACTTGAGATCGCTTTTTTTTATATAGAGGTCTTATCTTTAATTTTTCATGAGATCCAAGTTTTGATGGAATTTTTCTTTATCGGGTTTGGGCATCAGTTTTTTGGGTGGGTCTGGGATTTTGGTTTCAAGAGTGACATCTTGCCATCGGATATGGTACTTTTTGTTTGCATATTATCTGCGTCTGCGGTTGTTGGGATGTTTTCTTTACGGGTTTTGTTCGTGTTACTATTCGGGTTGACTGTTCTTCTAGTTTCGATCGTGTTTTTGGGTTTGTTTGGCCTTCTACTGGGTTTAGATCTTTTGCTTGTAGGCTGGCTGGTCTTATAAGGGTTTTTTGGGATCGACTAGACCTTTTTCGACATCTTATTTGAGGACGTACTTGGGCATCTCACGATTGTTGGTATATATATTTATATTTAGTATATGAATTAAGATCAAAAATATCGTAAAATTTTGGAGAAAATCCCTCCAAAAGTAGAAATAAGCTGTTGTAAAATATTCTCACACGGTTGCAGGTTGGAAGTAGGGTTTTGTATTATGATATACACTTTAAATACAAAAATAAAGGATTCTTAAAATTAAAACAGAGATGGGTGGAAATGAGTCAAAGGGGCAGAAGCAGGCCTCAACTAGCAAAAGCAAGGATCATCCAGACGTCAATCAGGACTATCACGACTGTTACGAGAAATCCAAGGCAGACCCTACTTACTTACGTAATTTACGCAAAAATATTTTTAGAAAAATTTTTAAGCGAGAGTCCTCGTTTTACAAAGGGTCTACTGAAACTTTTTCCAAAGCATACTGAGAGTTATCTGCACTTTTTGGAGATGGTGTTGTACTGTCGTAAGTATGAGCCGAAAATAACAACGTGCGAGATGGCGAGAGGGAACATCGGACATACAACGCTGTATGACAGATTTTTGATGTTGTGTATGGGGATTGATGATTGCAAGGTATTTTAAAAGATGGAAATTGACGAGTAAGAGCTAGACATGCTGTTGAGCGATTATATGACGATATTTATTCCGAAAGCGAGACCGAACAACATAAAGAGAGTGTTGTAGTTTATTGGGGTTAAGGCGTAGGAAGGTAAGAAGGTGAATATGAAAGAGTACTCTAACAGATTTAGAGAGTATTTTGTCCATGTGCAGAAGTTTATAAAGGAGTACATTGATTGCAAATTTAAGGATTAGGTTAAAGAAGGGTATTTGCTGAAGGATATAAAATCGGCGATTGCAGTTGAAGATGGGGTGTTGTTGGCTTTGAAAATTCCAAGGATGGTTAGTGGGTAGACCAGGATGTTGTACTCTTCTGAGACTGGAGGATTGGGATTTCATAGCATTGAAAAAACTATATTAGGGTATACTGGACCGTGGCTGTTGCTGGTTGAACATACTTAGAAGAATGAAGAGGGTGAGAGGATTTATTACACTTTTGGTAGCTATCAGAATGGACCCATAAAGGATGTCAATGGGATGCAGGGGGATTTGACGGGATTCATGTTTTCTATCAATCCGAACATAAGGTTCATGACGACTGACAAGGGAGATAATGGGACGAGTTACTTCTTTATCAATAATATGGATGAGAAAGTCACAAAGAAGAGGAAGGGGATCGGATTCGGAGGTGATGGGGATTCGAAGAATTGCAAATTGTGGATTGACGAGGATTTGGATAAGAGTACTGTGTTTAATGGGAATGATCCGACTTATGGGTTTGGGACTTTAGCGAGTTATGGAACGTAAAAGTTGAATATTCGGAGGATGGAAATATGGGGACTGGGTAATGCTTAGAATTTGAAAGAGCAGGAGCAATATTGGAAGGAGAGAGAGGAGGAGATTACGAAAAGAAGGAAGGTTAACAAGAAAGAGTTTGTGGATGGGAACGCCGGGATGTTTATGGGTATTTTTTTTATATATTCTTAGAGAATACATTTAAACATAGAGAGCAGGTGGTTGGGGACGTTGATTGGGAGAAGAAGGATGAGAAAAAGTAGTAGCAGTGAATAAATTAACGATTAAATGGAAGCATATATGCGGATCGATCGGCGAATCAATGATTATTGATATGTGTTGATGCTGATTGTTGCCTGGGTTGCTTTTTGGATAATCTATATAGGTATGCAGATAAAACGTTTATAATTTTTCTTTTAAGAAAAGGTAATATTGAATAGGGACTGTTTGTTCCTGTGATAGCAAGGAATATCGAAAAAATGAGTAAATAGTAATTAGCTATACTTATGACGAAAAGGTAGGGAAAGTAGGATTCCAGGCTTGAAAAATTGCAGTTGGAAGCATTTAATGGGAACGAGTAAATATATATTGTGAATATTTCAGATAATCGCAGGATTTGTTGATCGGTGGGTTAGAGCTGTTACTGGGGAATTCCAAGGAGCATTTGAATGGATTTGAGAGGATTAATGGGCTGGTGCTATCAGCTGAGCCTAAATTTATCCATAAAATAAATAAAAGACTGTTTCGGATAATTGAAGATTGGTACGGTGCTGAGGGAGGAGATAAACGAAGACCAATGAAAGTGTAGTTATAGAACTATGTGATACTATGGTCGAGGGTACTTAATGGGAGCCAGCAGAAGAGTGATTATCCGAATGCCGGTCATACGTTCAGAAAGTTGTTGTCTAGGATTGGAAATACTAATAGATAGCTATCAAATGATATGAAGAATAGCATATGGACATTTTAGAAGGTGTTGTCGCAGAGACAGAGTCGGAAAGTGTAATTTTTTGATGATGTTGATGACTAGTTTTCATACTTTAGTGAATCTGACTCCAGAGTAGATGAGGGAAGTGTTAATGTTGAGGATCTAGTGTATATGGATGCTGTTTAGATACGGGCGGTGAGGAAGAAGGTTGAGGAGGAGGGGATTAGTAGAGAAGTGGCTTCGGAGCATTTGAAGAAGTGTCGGAATTTTTTGGAGATCTGTTAGAGATATGACGGTCGGAGTGGAGGGGATGAGAAGGAGTACGTCGAAGAAAGGACATGGGCAAGGTATTTTATTGGGAATTACAAGAAGTTTGACGGGAACTTTAGTGGATTTAGGAAAAATAGTTTGGGACGAAACTAGCAGATTTAGATCAAACAGGATCGAGTTGCAAAGTAGTAAACCCAGAATAAACAACATCTTTAATCTGCACCGCTATCAATTAAGGTAACAGCTCCACCAAAATCAAAGCCAGGCTCAAGTTCAGATAAAGTTAAGATCTCTGACAAGTAACACCAAAGTAAATAGGTGGTCAATATCATGATCGATGGAAAATAGTAGTAAAGTATGGAGGTTGTCGATCGTAATGCTGGAATCATGAATCGGAGAACAAAGGAGGGGTTTATGTCTGGATCCAAAAAGGATTAGAAGGATTAGTTTGAGTATCGGGAGGATAAAACTTACAAGCCTAATGTGGTGCAGGGACACGTCTCCTATAATCCCTACCAAAAACAGGTGGAGGGTGAACCTCATCGGAATACTGTCTCGATGGGAAACGTGAATACTGTAGGGAATTTGAAAACAAACAATATTCCGATAGTATTGGAGCCGAAACAAAAAGAAGAGGAGATAATTTCACCAAAAAAGGTCAAAAAAATACCAAGTCCAAAGCATGCGATGTATCAGAATAAGATAAGTATACCGATGATGGGACGGAACTAAGTTAATCAAAACTAGTTTTAGATGGCTGATAATGGGTAATTTAGCAACGATTTGGATGGAGATTTGGAGATAGTGAAGTACAGAAAAGGAGATAAGAAGATGGTAGAGTTATCCGTGGATTACGATCATCAGAGGGATTAGGATTCTCGACCTGGGTTTAATCAGGAAGGGACACCCATAAAAGACATAAATGTAAATAGTGCGCAGAGTTACTTCAACTCGACACCAAATAAGCCTAAGTATCAAAATAGTGCTAGTAAGAGATTGTCAGAGTTTACATCTGAAAAGAGGGCGAGGAAACAGCTAGCCCCTATAAATTAGTTGTCTGAGGCATAAAGCTACGTAATAAAGCCATACTCCTGCCATTTTACCGACATTCATAACTTTACGAGGTTCCGTCGTAATTGTTTTTAAGAGGTGTTCACGCTTTATTCTTCTTCAAATTTGATAGTAAACTGTTTGGTGAGGAGGGATTCTAATTCCATGTTGAGAGTGTAGGTGAGTTATGTAAATCAGTCAAAATATAATTTAAACGTGAAGTCTACTTATAAGATTCCGAGGTGTTTTGAAATTCAGAAGCGTTCAAAAATTCATAAGAAATTTGTGTTAACCTAGGAGATTATAAGTCACGTGTTCAATTTGTGTTTGTTGTCCTTTCCTTTGGAGTGTTGCCTGCTATCGTTGTCATACTCTCTGAATTTTGAAAAGGAGGTTGAGATTCCAATGCCGATAACGATAAAAAATTTTATTTAGAATTTAATGGTTGAGAAGGATGAATGGATTGCTCTTTGGTAGGATGAAGCTGAATCCGGTGCTTGGAAATTGAATAAGCATACTGTGGTGGATCGCAATATTGTTGGAGCAGAGTAGTTGGGTAAGAGTTTTCGTGAGTTTGTGGAGATCGGATCTGTGGAAGGGGTAAGATATTTTTTATTATATTCAGTATTCGATTGAGGAGTACGGTGGGATGTGTCAATACTCGGGATTAAATGAAGGGCATCCTTAGAAGAGTCTGATATTTTTGGTGAGAGTGTCAGTACGGGTAAACAGTATTGTTAGTTTGGAGTTATTGCCCTTGAGAGTTGCAAGTGAGAACGAAAAGGACTTTTTGGAGTATTATGTGAGTGTATTGATGATGTTGATGATGAAAATTGAGAGTTGAACAATGACATGGGTTCCTTATGAGAAAAAGGGGATTTTTTTATTTTTCAGTGGTTTTATAGAAAGTCATAGTTTTTTTGTTGATTAAATTCAGAGAAGAAGTATAATACAGAGAAACTGAGTAAATAAGTTTTGAAATAAATATATATAAAAAAACAAGTTTTTCGTGTGGTTCACTTGTGAGTTAATCAATATTGAGAGTTGGATATGTATCGTCTGAGGGTCTCAAAGTAGAATGCTTGCCACAATTCCGTGAATACATTCTGTAGTTAGTATCCATTACACATGTCGAGCGGTTGTTCCTGACTGGGAAAAATAGTTTAATTGGGATAAGGTTGAGAAACAGGCAGTACAAAGTTGGAATTGGGAAATTCAGGGTTTATGGCGGGTTGCGGTGTCCCTATTTTACTGTTGTTTGTTTTTTACAGGTAAACTATTTAGCTTTCTTAATTTTAGCGAGCATAATGTTTAAAACCGTTCTTGACGTAAGTGAGTAGTACTTTGGATTCCTCTGGCATTTTTTGCAAATTTGACCCGAGTTGAGACTTTTTTGACTACTTTGATGGATCCTGTGACTCAGATTTCTGTTATTACGCATTCGAGTTTTAGTATTTCTTTTTATGTTCTTTGGTTTTTATGTCGTTCCATATCAACTCTTTTTTCATCATTTTGGCAGTGTTGAGTTGAGGCGAGGTTCCTTACTCAGTGTCTTCACTGGCGAGAATCGAGGATTCAGTGTTGAGCTGAACAAGGATAGGTCTGAATCTTTAATATAGGGTTTGGTAGTCTTTGCAGGTTTTTTGGAATTTTTAAACGATAGAGCGAACAGATTAAAAGTTTTTTTCCATTTTTTGGTGATGACTTCGACATTGGTTGGGATTGCGGGTTTAAAGGAAAGCACTCATCATTTTGAATATTTTCCATAACCTTCGATTGTGTTTTTTGATAAATTTAGATTCGAAATGCTCTAGAAAGATGATATAAAGCATGTTTTCCTTGCGAGTCCAGTGTCCCCTATTTAATAGGTCATCTTATTCCGAAATTGGGTCAGAGTAATTATCGTTAATAAATTTTTTTACAGGCGGGATAAAATTGGTAGTCGGGGCTAGGTTGGATTCGTTGCTGATTTTGCAGTGTTTTGGAGGCATGATCGAGTTGCACTGAGGTATTTCCAGGGAATATTGTGTTTGTTGTCCAATAATAAAATTATGCTGCCATTAATATATGGCAGATAAATGGGAAATATTGTTGACACAAGAATTAGAAATATTTTGGTCAATTTAACGAGCAAGATCAAGCCACTCTCGCATAAAAACATCCTTAGGGATGAAACTGCGACTTTCTGACGAAACTGAGAGATTTATATAGAGCTTATTTACTTGAATGTAATATTAAAAAACTGTTTCTTTGAACTTATTCCTCAATATACAATTAGCGTGGCTTTTTTTGCTTTCTCTGTTCAGATGGATATGCTCAAAAACATGGATTCTACTCATTTGCTGCGAAGGCGCATTTAAGGGGGAAAACCATTGGATTCGGAGTTTAGTCAAAAAAAATGCGAATAAATACTAGATTTAAAAGGAGTACACTCCGGGGGTTTGTAGAAAAACGGAGGGTAAGTTGATGGGCAAGAATTATTTTTATTGCGCTGGAGAGTAGAATTATAATTAAGTTTTTATTTAGTTTTTTTACTGTATTTTTCTTTTGAAAACACATAGCAGACGCTCTTCTTCCATCGAAATAGGATGAGAGCGTTCAAAGTACGTTGTGAAAGAGTAATTATGCGCAAAATTTTAATCAAAGTGTGCTACAGCACGTGAATATAATATTATGTACACAACAATTATTCAAATCAAATATAAATAATAAATACTCGCAGGAAAAAAGTATGTCAGTGATTGGAACTCTTTTCTGGGCTTACATAATTACGGTGATTTTTGTGTTGCACTTATCATTGTTCTTATGCACACCGGAGGGCTGTCCCTTGGTTCCGACACAATTTTACAAATATTAACCGAAGATGATGTCATTGATTGCATTTCGGATCTACTCGGCGATTCCAATTTCGATAGAAACAGCGTTGATAGTGGCACAGTTCGTGTTAATTGGGGACGTGGTCTTCCTGGTGCTGACTGTATTTAACATATTGATGAGGCTACTTTCGAGGGTGATACATATGCTGCTATATTTGGTGGTGATGGCGTTAGCAGTGCTAATTGTTGGGTATGTTTTGGCGGGGTATAAAGACTTTTCGGATGAGAATATAGCGAATTTCATGAAATTCGTTGAAGAAGGGTGGAGGAAACTGGTTGGAGGTGGCAGGTAGCTGTGATATGTGATCCTTGTTAAGTTTTTGTGAAAATTTTGATTTTTTTTTGACAGAATAGTGTTTTTTTAAGCGAACGAGATGGAGAATAAAGGTTGGTTAGGTAGCATTATGGAAAGAAACGTTGGATGAATAGGTCGTTGTTGGTTTTTTAATAATTTTTTGCTATTCTTTTTTGCTACTAAAAGCATGAATAACAAATTTACTTGGAGGATATTTTCTTACTTATGGATTCATTTTCTTTATGTGCTGTGTATATTTAATTTGAAAGGACAATTCGGAGCAAGGTCGTTGTATTTATTAAAAGATGATTGAAAACAGAACTGAGACTTCTGGGGTGACCAGGAATTCTGATATCGGATGATAGTTAAACAAAGAATTTAAGTTAAAAACCGATGTCTGATACCATGTATAAAAATTACTTATTCAATAGTTAGAGGGCAAAAAATAGGATCTAAAAAAAGGACAACTAGTCTTAAATGTCTCTAATAAACTTTGAGTCTAAGGAGATGCCTCCTTACAATCACATTCTGCCAATGCTGCCGACGAAAATAAGCAAGAAGTCTGAGTAAATTATGCTGACTCTTTTGAAATAGGCATCCTAGGCAATGGATGAGACGTAGTTCTAGAATTCCCATCAACAAATCTCAATACTGATGAGAAAATTCAGTACGGATTCCAAGATCGACATCCTCAAACACCGGAATCATCGGAGGCTGGTGATCAGATTGATGAGGTTTGGAGAACTAAAACTATACAACTATTCGTATTTCAACAGATCAAAAGTGGATGAGGAGTATCTGAATTATCTGTAGGAAATGGGTCCATATTTGTTTATGGAGGTGGTGATGGTGGTGAATAAGCTAAATATAATCCATAAGCATTTCTACGATTAGCTGAGGAGTGGGGTGCATGAGGGTGAGGTTGAGATGAGGATGTTGGCGATATTGGGGACCTGTGGGGAGAAGAAACGATCTGTGAATAGTAGTGCAAAGAAGTTTTCGATGATTGTTGAGGATAAGGATATTCGGATTTTGCTGATTAAAGAGTTGGGGAAGATGCTGAGAGACGCTTGGAAGAGAGAGAAAGGAATAGATCAGGGGAGACGGCATGAGAAAGCGGAAGATATTAGAGGTTGTTTTGGGAAGACGGGGCTTCTGGTCAAATCTGGGAGTATCAGTTCTGGGGAGAAACCGATTTCGGTGGGATTGGATTTGATGGACAGGAGTTAGAGTGGGGATTTTATATGATTGTGGTTTGAATGAGGGATCGATGCTGTGTTAGATGGCAGAAAGGATGATTTAATATTATTTTGTTTGATATTCGCGACTTTCTTTCTTTTCAAAGCAAATGTTAAACTACTTTCTAAAATCATTCTTAATCGTAAGGCTAGGGCCATACTCTTCGACTTTTCGAAAGATTTTGCAAATTTATTATTGCGGTACTCGGATTTTTCCAACAATCCCTGAAAACAATCGATATTTAATCTTCGCTTTCAACTGATTTTACAGCCCATTATTTAAATTGACTCAAGGCCCACGGATCTGTGATTTATTGATTTCCCAACATCAACTTAAACCAATTCTATTGTAAATGGAAGTAGCGGTCCTATAATCGTGTTTCTGTGAAAAACTTTTCATTTTCTAAGAAACTCAGTTTTTCGGACTAAGAGAGTAAAACCCAACCGAATAGAGGTAAATCAGGCTCGTCTTGAAAAGTGCGGACGGCTGTCGCTTTGCCGTGTTCTTGGAAGTAGATAGTTGACTTGGTGTATCCACAAAAAACAGTTTTGTTAGTGTTCCAAGCAAACGGAGTAGTTAGATTGACAAGTTCATTAACATTTTTAAATAAGCGAGGCATCAATATTGTACTGTTAATTTGTACTTATATATGTCAAACAAATGAACGGGTCAATAGGTACTTTTTATAAATGGAGTTAAACTTTGACTTCCTGACTAAAACTAATAGCAGAGTTTTTTTATTTTTTAATATGCATGTAAATGCAATAAGCAGTCGATAAAAATAACAATCTGGAATATGAATCATTAAAATTGTAGACCAAAAAACTCCATAGCTCGAAGAACGTGCGGCTGAGCATTGCAGATATAGACGGATTGATAAATTTATCGATAAGTCCGGGTGAGGGTTTGATCACTGAGAACAGTTCCGAGGATTTGTAGCATTTAGAAGTCGATAATGCTGGGGATGGTGGTAAAAGTTGTAACCATCCCGTTAGAGACAGTCATACAAATTAATTTATGACAGAGGGGCAGGATCAGGAGAAGATTGCTAGTGATATTGCTGATGTTAATGATATTAGCGATGTTAATGAAAGATAAAATTCTGGCGGTTTTGTGGAGAATAGGCAGTTTAAAATAAACAGAGGTCAGGGAAAGAGTTAACAGGTTGGGAAGGCGTAGCCTTTTGATGCCAGGAAAGAAGGTTTAAAGAACAGAAATAAAATGTATACTGTGTTTCGCAAGGATTTGAAGGCGGTTGTGTAGGGTGTTAAGAGGTAGCGTGAGATAGCAAAAATAGTAAGTGGCAGTTATAATCATGAAGTGTTTGCATTAAAGAAACAGTTTAATGAGAAAAAGAGGTTGGAAAGGTTGGAGATGTTTAAGAATAAGGATTCGTAGAGACAGAAGAAGGCGGAGATTACTAGGGCTAGACAGGCATTGTAGAAGGTTAGGAAGGTTGAAGAGAGGAGTCGGGCGAGAGAGTTGAGGAGTTCGATGTGGAGAGAGTAGAAGCGGGAGGAGTAGAGTGTTCGGGAACAATTTGCCAGTCTGCCAAAGGTTGGGAGGAGACATCAGAGAGTAAAGACGGAACCCGAGGAAGCTGCATCTTTTTCATTGGTTACTGCACCAAAAATGACCAACTCTGTGATGCAGGAGAAAAGAGTTGAGTAGAATCGGGGCGAAAAGGTCGGTTTTTAGAAGGGTAGGATGTCCAAGATAAATTCAAAGTCTAAAAGGTTTGATGGAAGTATTTACAGCTAACCTCGGAGAAGACTGGTCGTAGTGGCAAAGAAAAATGATAACAACAGAGAAAGGTCAGCCAAGAAGGTTTAATTGAAGCAGTAAGATCAGATTTCGGGGAAGGTGGCAAGTCGGAGTAAGAATAAGATAAGGGAGTTTTAGGACTATAGTGGTGATGATATAGTGAGCAACGGGGTGTCGGGAATAGAAAGGCAGGGTAATGATGACAATTAAATGAAAAAATATGAAGAAGGGGGATTTTAAGGAATGAGAATAGCATCCAAATCCAAATATCATAATGTTTATGGTGTAAAATATGAGGAGTGTGGGGCATTGAGAAAATTAAGAAGTCGGTTTACATCTGCTGGTGAGTATGGAGAGAAGGGCCAGAATTTTTGATTGGTTCATTTTTTTGACGTTGTGTATTTTTGTCCGGTATTGCTTACTATTTTGAAGAGTATTCAATAAAATTAAATAAACTTCATTCTGTCAAAGAGTGAGATAGATTTCGAGTGAAAAAAAATTGAATGGCAAAAATTTAAAAAACTGAGAGCAACATAAAAAAAATAAGCAAAAGAGAAACAAAGTTAAAAACATATAGACATATTGCATAAGAATTAAATGTCATCAAATTCAAGGGGTTATAGCAGCGAAACATTCTATCCGGATAACAATCCTTACCGATCGAAATATTTCCACGCCTATATGAATGGATCATCATCATCGATTGGTGATAACAAATCTGTGGTGAATGGTCACGCGGGACGTCAGGTGAATTCGGAGAAGATAATTGGAGTTGTCAATGAGAGAGGGAGGATGGAGCAGGTGAGGATGCCAGGGTGCGGAAATCCTGGGAATGGGTATCAGAGTCATAGCAATCATAATCAGATGTCAATAACGATATAGAACAGGATGCAGCCGATTCCGACATAAGTGAGTCGTGATCAGCGGTAGGAGGTGGTAAATGGCAATCAGAACCAAAACCAGAATCAAAATATCCCTTCATAGGTTTAGAACCGCAGACTGCAGTAGAAGGTAGAGTAGATGTAGAAAGAGTTGCAGTAGTTGACCAAGATAATATAGAAAGATAACAAAAATGCATAATTTGCTGAGAGACTGATGAACGAAAATAAGTGTTTGAGAAGTGAGTTGAGTAGGGAGAGGTCTATGAAGGATATTAACTCGAATGTGTTGGTAGATTCTGGGGAGGAATTCAGGGTTTTGGAGGAGGAGTTAATGAATGAGAGGGAGAACAGTCGGAAGCTGAGTGAGCAATTGGTGATGAGCGAGAGGAACAATGGGTAACTGAGATCCTAGCTGATAAAAATGGGTGAGTAGATGAAAGGCTTTGGTCGGTAGATGATGGAAAGTCGTGCAGTGGTGAGCAATTCCCGGTCAGATAGTTATAAAATGCAGCAATAGTTGGTGAATTTGACGATGCAGTTGCAAGGGTCGGAAAAACAGTATCAGATTGTGCATACGGAGAAGTAGAATATCAAAGAACAGTATCAGAAATTGGTGGCTATGAATTAGGAGTTGGAGAGGGACGTTGAGAGATTGAGGGGAGAAAATAGGGCCTATGTGGAAGAAATTGAGAAGTATGGATAGGCTAATAAGGTTGAAAGTGGTAGGATGGGGGAAATTGTGGAGAGGCAGAGGATGGAGTTTGAGAGGCTGGGTCAGGAGTTGGAGTACTATAAAAAAATGTATAATCAAACGCAAAGTCATAGTAATACTCAGAGTTAAAATCCAAGTGCATTCGGCGGGAATAATCATCTATATCAGCAGACTCATAGCAGTGTGGTGAGAAATGAGGATAAAAGTGATGGGAGTCATTCCCAGACAAAACTAGATGTTTCAAGTTCAGAAACTTATATAATGGAGGTTGAGAATAGGCGATTTAAGCGCTAGTTAGAGGAACTGAGCGATCGTGAAAACGACACCAAGTCGAGATACCAGCATATAGTCCAGCAACTTTAGGAGTAAAAAAGTGAGTTGCAGAAGCAATCACACAACTACAGGACTTAGTTGCGTCGTGTACAGACTATTTTGCAGTAGAAATAGATTTAGATAGACAGGTTAAGCAACAATGATGCTCATAGATCGGGTATTTGGAGTTAGAAAGAGATATACTATAAGAATAAGGTGTAGGAGTTGAATCAGGAAGTTAGAGATTTGCAGAAGCTAAAAATAGATGCCGAGGGGAAGGTTGCTTTATTGGAAAACGAGGTAGGAGGAGTGAAGAGAGAGTGGGAAGATGATGTTCAGAGGAGGGAGAGATAGTTTGGGTGTGAGATTGAGGTTAAGAAGAAAGAGATATAGAGACTGAGACTTGAGAGAGATTATGAGGTTAAACAGATGTAAAATTAGCACCATGTGGACAGGAATAAGTATTTGTAGATGGAAAGAGAGGTGAAGAGTGGATAGGAGTTGAGACATCGTTTGTAAGAAGATTTAAAAAAGGCTGTCAGGAATAGCAAGGAGGGCGAAGAACTTAGAGTTCAGTTAGAAATGGAGTTGGAGAAGATGAAGAGAAGTGAGAACGAGCTTCGAAATAAATTTTAAGAAGAGTTGGAGAGAGCGAGGAAAAAAGAAAATGAGGTTCGAAACCAACTTTAAGAAGAAGCTGAGAGGGCAAAAAGAAATGGGGACGAGTTTCGAAGTCAGTTGGAGGAATAGCTGGAAAAAATAAATAGAGAAACGTTACCGCACTATCAACGCGAAATTAGTTTATTGCAGACGACTATATCGGAACTCGAGGCAGTTATTAGTGAGCAAAGCAAGGCAAGGACGTCTTTGTAGTCCGTAGTGAATTAGTTAAATGAGTAGGTTTAGCGGAAGCAGATAGATAATACCAATCTTTACAATAATATAAACGAATTGCAGAAATTGTATGAGGAGACAAGTGCTAGGTAGGGTGAAGTGATGGAATAGTTTGCGATATGGAAGCAGAATAGTGGTAAAAATGAGGAATATTTGGCAAAAATTGGAGAGATGGAAGAGGAAATCGGGTTCTTAAAGATTTAAAACAATGTGTTGAAGCAGTAGATGGAAAAGGTGGGTGATATTAGAAAGTACTAGGATGAGATAAGAGTTTTGACTGGAGAGAAAGAAAGACTGGAGAAGGAGTTGGGAGATACTGTTGAGAGGCACGAGAGAGTGTTGGAGGATGAGAGAAGGAGAGTAGTCTTGGAGAATGGGAGTATTGAGGAGTGTTAGCAGAAGGTAAGGCTGAAATCTTAGGAGATTAAGCAGTTGAAAAGTGAGGTAGTTGGTTTGAAGAGGGCGGTTTTATAGGGTGAGCAGAAGTCGAACCGTAGTAGAGTATAGTTGTAAGAAGAGATATAGAAGCTACGAATAGAGAACAAATATCATAGGTCGACGATAGATAGGATGTTCAAAGAGGGAGCTGGTGAGAAAATATAATTAGAGTAGTTTGGGATGATGAGGGATAATTTGAACGAGTTAAAGTAGATTATGGCGAAGGAGAAGGAAGTCAGGGACGAGAGTGATTACATTATTGGGGGGTAGGAATAGGAGAGTGAGGAGGATTACAAAATGAGAAAAAGCACCTCCAATGTGAAGCCATAGGAGAGGGATAGGAGTCAGTTTTCAAGGCAAAAGTCCTCTCAGGTTATCAAGTAGGGCAGTAGTCTGTCAGTTCAAAATTTGAATTCAGAAAACTAGACTCTTCAGAAAAGGCTATTGCTGGCCAACAAAGATATCAATAAACTGAAAAAATGCATAGACAAGTACTTGGTATAGAATGATATAACTCCTCGTGATAACTCCACATGTGCGATATAGAGGACTATTTGGTTGGTGGAGCTGATGTCAACGAATTTAAGACAACTAGAGCGTGATATATCAACCTTGAAGATTCAGAAGAAGGATTTGGTGGTTAAGAAGTAGAAACTGGAGGTTAGAGCAGAAGGACTGGAAATGGATAAGGCTAGATTGATTGCGGAGATGGAAGTGATGTTGGAGAGGATGAGGTATTTAGAGGGTTACGATGTTGAAAATTAGGAGAGTTTGAATATAAGCGGAGTTGCTTTGAAGAGGTCGATGAGTGGGATTGTTGGGAAAGGAGTCTCTGGGTATAGTCGATATTTGAGGGGTAGTCTGGGGGATGGAATGAATGCTAGTGTTCACGAATCGCAGAATGGAGGAAATGAGTAGAAGTCAAAGTTCAATTCGAAAGATGGCAGTTTAAAAAGCCGTAATATCATGGGTGGGTTAACTTCTGTTCCGGTATCCTTTACATTTGGGAGCGATGAATTAGGAAACGGAATTGACCATTATTAGCGATAGTTGAGGAAAAAGAAATAGAATCATGAAAAGTTGTCAAATTTCGCTAAGAAGATGCATGGGAATGGTGGGAAGGTGAGTTCGAACAGAACAGACATAGGATTGGAGAATCGAAGCATTTCCCACAACCACAAGAAGACTACAAAAATATAGAGGTAGAGTTATAGCGGAAGTGGTTTTGATGGGTACGGTGAGACCTAGAACAGTTCGAATAACTATGAATATGAGAAGGGGGAAATTCCTAAACTAAGATTTTTTGGGAGTGATATTAGGAAGGATTAAGAACTGGAGAGAAAAAATAAGGGTGAAAAGACGAGGAAGTATAAGGAGGAGAGGGAGAAACTGTTGGGAATGATGCGAGATTAGTTTTAGAGGATGGAAAACTAGTAAAATATGCTAGAAAATGGAGTATAATGATCGGAAGAGGCAATATGATGTTGCATATCCCATGGATACGATTTTTTCTTGATAATAAACATTTCTCAACCCATAAGTCAATTTTCGCAACATATCAGTAAAATTAAAATTTGGGCAAATAGATATGTAGAAAATTGATTTCTAGTACGAATCGGACGGCTTTTAGGTAGATTGCTGATGATAGTCATAGATAAAGATCTAGGTTGGCCAACCATAGCAGAAATCATAGCTGGGAGGGGCTAATAAGTATTATATTTACCCTCTGAAGGGCGAGGATAAAAATGGGGCGATCGACATATTTCGCAGATACTCCGATTTCGATCATTTGAGGAATGCATTGGTGGCAAGGTGGCCAGGATGCTATGTGCCGTCACTGCCGTAGAAGAAATTCCTTGGTAATAATGAGAAATAGTTCGTGGAAAACAGACGACGAGGATTATAATAATTTTTTGAAGTGTTAGCTGATGTGGGACATCTATGGTATAGTGAGTAGACGCAGTTGTTTTTGAAGACTTCCTCTGGAGATGTTGAGAAACAGATAACGGGGTTAATAACGAGGACTAGTCCGGTGTAGCTGAAAACTCGGTACTAGATTAATTTTAAGAAATTTGAGGGTGTGTAGACAAATTCATAGATACTGAATAAAATAAACCAGTTTGGAGCGTATTTGAAGCAAGTGTTACCCATGTTGGACAATTTGATAGCGGTGTCTGATACGATGACAAATGCAAAGAAGAAGCAGATTGAGAGGTATGAGATGGTTGTTGATTATCTGTTTCCAGAGTATGAGAAGAACTGTGTTAAGGATTATTTGCCGGAGAGTAAGAGTCCAGATGATTGCTTAATATTCGCTAATCTTAAGGAAAATAAGAGCGTATTGAGTGAGAGTCAGCAGTCTTTGAAAGAATCTTTGCAGAGGAGTGCGGAGCAGGCTTGGGTGAGTTAAGGGATAAAGAAGGAGAAGCGGGAGGTGCTAGCATTTTTGGATACTATAAGAGTCAGAGATTAGTTCTAGGCGGCTAAGCAGCGAGCGATTGGTAAGGTTAAAGACTGCGAAATATAGCGTGCCAAAATATAGACTGGCAAATCGTCAGTATTATCAAAGATTAGATCCTTATCTAAGTAACAACAATTGTAGGCAAATCAGAAGGAGATTGATGATGCGAAATTGTAGGAGAGTCAGCATGTATACATAGTGAATATGATGAACATGCTTTTGGGGTACATCGAGGTGAGAAAATTCAAGAAGATAAGGTAGAGAGGATACTATGCGTTGTTAAAGAAGGCAGCGAAAGGATAGAGATAGATTGACCGTAGATTAGGATAGTTTTGGAGAGGAGTTGGGGAGCATGAAATGGTGGGTGGAAATTTGTTGCTGAAAAAGATAAGGGAAAAAGAGACTAGAAAAGAGTAGAAAGTTAAGGAGTAGATGAAGGAAATAAGGGAGGAGGACGAGGTTCAAAGGACTTAAGCTGTAGATGGGTAGGTTCAGAAGGGTGGGGAGCTCTAAAATGTGAAGTTAACGGAGGATGGGAAGGACATTTAGAAGGTGGAGGAAGGAAATGAGAGGAAGGGAAATACTGATAGTGCAAAAGAAGGGAATATTGGGGAGGAAAATGCGGTAGAGAAGGCTGTCGAAGACTATCCGAAGTTGGGTGGCCAAAAGGGTGATTAGAAATAAAATCAGGACAGCAACGAATAGGTTACCAAGTAAGGACATCAGGAGGAATCTAAGGAGGAACTAAATCCAGATGAGAGTAAGTAGGGCTAAAACTTGTAAATGAACAACTGATTGTCTGCAAAGAGTGGATTTTATGTTTTTTCTGTAGGTTTTTGGTCGAGAATCAAGTAAATATTCATAAAAGCCGTAAAAATTATACTCATTTGCCTATGTTCATTCAGAATAACATGTAGCCCAATATTTCCCATTGAATATGAGCAAATTCCTGTAATCCTAGAGACTGTCGTTTTAGTCTTAGCCGTCAACATTTTGTAGACAGAAGATATTGTTTTTATGGGTGATGGATTGCTGATTCCAGAATCCTTGCGCGATGGGTAGATTCTTAGCATTTACATATTTGATGGTGTAGTCATTATCGGGTGTGGATTCGAGTACGAAACTCATTTTGGAGTTTTAGTTTTGATTTTATTCGTTATAGCCGCCGAATATGAATGTTTGGGAAGAGTTGAGAGTGCACCAACCCGAGCAGCTGATCAAACCGAATTACCCTTTGACGTTTTAGATTGTTGGATCGACTTCTCCCCAAAAATTTGCGGTGATGTTGTATCTAAGATAATAGAGTATTTTTTACAATTAAATGTGGTCGTTGTTTTAGCCAGAGGAGAAGACACCTCCCATTTTGATGAGATTATCACCGATGTAGCAAAGGGTGGAGTTGGTGGTAGCATATTTGCAGGAGTTTAGAGTTTTAACTTATTTGGTAGCGGGGTTGAAAACTTCAAGTTTTTTGATGAGCTAGTCGTTTGAGGTCATTCCACAGGCAATATATATGAGTTTCTTATGGCAAACTACGGAATGTGAGGATCTACCAACTTGCAGATCAGCGACATTAATGAGGGTTTTATTCATGGGATCATATTGGAATATATCTTTGGATTTTTTCATAGTTTCTACGTGGGTACCTCCTATTAGATAGATGGTCCCGTCTTATGTAGCAATGGTTCTGTGAAAGGAAGGCAGTTTAAAATCTATATTGAGAGGGATTATTTCCCACTTGGTCTTTTGACTTTAAAGAATGTCATTTATCCTTGTGATGTGTAGACTTGACTTCGTCACCTAGAAAAAATGGAGGAATGGCTAGCCAGTTGTGAAGTAGTTTGGAGATTAGATGCGAAGGGAAGCTTGGTTAAGGAGACGGTCTGCAGAGAGAGGAGGTGGGTTGAGAATATATTACTCGTTTTGATTGGGATAGGAAATTTATTATTAAGAAATTGGGATTTGTTAGTGTTTCCGGCGCGAATGGGAAGCTTGTTTGATATTTGTGTTGAAGGATCTGCTTTGGCTGGGATGGTAGCTTTGACTGAGATATCAATTGTTATTACTTTTGAGAGTGAACATGTCCAAAACCTCCTTTTCCAACATTTCTAACACCGATGAGGTTGTTAAGACTGTTTCTGAACAGCTACCGTTTGTGTTGATCGAGTTAAATTTTGAGATTCCATTGCATTTATTGCTGAACTTATCTGATTTGTCTTTGGAAATGGAGGAGCATATTGGTGTAATCGATGGAGTTTGCTTTTTTAATGGCTTTCACGGTTTAGGATGTGTTGAACAGATTTTTATTGAGCATTTTGAGTTATTTTATCGACTGGAGGATTTATGATCTGAGACTGTTGAGCTGAGACTGCAGAAGACTTGACTTTTGGGCTTACTTTTTTATTTCTGCCTATTTCTATTTGAAGTAGGAGTTGATTTCTACGATGAGCGACTGTTTGACTGATTCCAGTTCTTTGACCACTGTGGATTAGCCGATAAGTTACGTTACGAAGTGTATTATTACGGAGATTTAGACTTGAGAAACTGGTGACTGTTGGTTTATGACTAGAGTTCGTTAACCGTTTATGTTATTTTCTGCGATGTCTTCTTAATGCAGGTTTTTATGGATTAGATCTGTCGTTAGTCGGGAACTTACCGAGTGGTTAGCGTGTTGATGGGAGTGCACTTCGACACATTCCGGACAGAGAAAGCGCAGGCATATTCTTTAAGTGCAGAAGTTTGTTATCGGCTCTTTGGTGTGCTAGGGACAGGGAATGTAATGACGAAAGTAGGTTTACATGTTTTAGATATTGAATGTAGAGGCTGGAGATGTGTGGGACTTCATTAGACTTTTATTTCAGATGTGATTGTTTGTTTTATAGAAAAACGGATAAAAATTAATAAAAAATAAATGAGGAGATCGATGGGAAAGTGATCAGATTTTGCCAGGTTTGGTGTAGTCGAAGATAAGCAAACAAAAAGTGGATCAAATTATGTTAAAGCGAAAAATTAAATCATTTTTGGGTATCCACTTTAGTTGACTCAAATGATAATTGACTCAAAAATCGGCTATTAAAACGTTAATTTTAGTAGGAATATATATGTATATGACGCCAGAATGAGTGTTTAAAAGTTTTTTGGAGGAATTTTAGTTAATGAATTTGAAAGAATTGTGGAAGAATGTTGAGAGTATCTCGTGAAACTGATTTTTTGAGATTATCTGTTAAAGAGTGTTTCACCCATGATCTAGGTAAATTGTGGATTATATTATTTGCAAATGCCTCTACGAAAGAACACCGAACATAAAAGTGAAAGCGGCAACAATGACTTCGATAAAGTAGGAGATGAGAAGTCGGTCGCCGAAGTTTAGAATGGGAAATCTGAAAAGTAGGAGGAATAGTATCTGGGGGTCGAATCAATGCAATACCGATGTAGTATAAATAATTAGGAAGATAACAATTGTTATCAGATCGATTCAGTACCTATAGTGGATATTAATTGTGCCTAGAATAGTAAGAGTAATCCAAAAGGTAACGCCTCCCAAAAAAATGTCTATGCGGAGGGAGCCTACCTCTTAAGACTGAATTTATTCAAAAGTGAGAGAGGGAATTTTTTTGCGATTAAACCAGGACTAAGAGAAAGTGGTCAGTCAGTTTATGTTAGATCGGACTTTGGTTGTAAAAAATCAGAAAAAACTGAGCTGGATGAGCTTATGGCCAAATTTTCGGGTGGCAAGATTGTCAAAAAAGACTCTGAAACTTTAAATGGGGGAAAAATGAATGGATAAAATCAGATAAATATCAATTATTTAACAACCCGCTCCTATTACAGGTGTCGATCCTGTGATATTGAATTTCCTACTTCGAAAGAAGAGCAAAAACAGGCATAAGGCTTGAAAAAGAGCGCATAAAGTAGTTGTGACTTGAGCACGGCAAAACAAAAATAGTAATTCATCCAGTTCTTTAAGTTGTTGGTTGCCGACAAGGAAAATTTAGATAGGGTGAAGAAAATATTGGATTCAAAAGGAGTGAAGTACAAAATGGCTCACTCTGCTCTGGACTGTAATTTTGTAGACAACAGGAAAGTATACTTTATGCAACATTCTATCGGGAATAGAGAGATGTTGAAGGTTTTGCTGGGGCAGGGATTAGAAAATGTAGGTCTGATTAATGTCTGTAAGACTCTGGATTTTGGAAAAATAAGTTAGTGCTAGATAAGAAAGCTTAAAATGGAGCTTGAACAGAGATTTTCAATTCAGGACATCAAGGAGCACAACAGAAACCCTTTTTTTTTGATAATGAAAACGTAGTTAGAGGCTGCATTGGTATATCTGTACTTAAGGAGTAAGAGAAGAGAGTGCAGATTTTGGTGTAGACAGAATGATCCCGTTTGTCTTGATGAAATGAAGGAATGACAGTTGGAACGGAGAAGCTGTTCACAAAAACACGGGAAAAACTAAACAAAGTCTTTCATAAGATTTCAGTTACTGAAAGGAGAGTTTAGATTTCTTGAAGAAAAGGTGCAGGAGTGATATGCATGTTTCATAATTTTTAGTTATTTCAGAAAAAGACCCCGAATATTAGTTTGAGTAGATGGAATGATCAAATACTGCAAAATATTATGGTGATTTGAAAAAATATGAAAGAGGAATAGGGTTAAATTTTGACGATTGATTGAGCACTATTTTATCATCAGTGTTCTTATGTTTTATTCCGAGTCAGATTTTGTGATATTATTACATCTGTTTAACAAAATAGCTTGGACGATGAGTGGTTAATAAAAGAAATTAGATGGGATCGTTTTTTGCGGGGCTATTTAAAAAACAACCGAATCCATAAGCAAAAATAATGATGTTCGGATTGGATGCGGCTGGCAAGACTTCTATTCTCTACAGAATGAAGCTTAAGGATTAAAATATGGTGTCTTGTGTTCCAACAGTTGGATTTAATGTGTAAACGATATAATTAGGTGGAATCAATGTAGTGGCCTGGGATTTGGGTGGGGGAGAAAAGATTAGACAGCTGTGGCCCCATTATTATCCAAGCACTTTAGGGATCGTTTATGTGTTGGACATAAATGATGATGAGAGGTTTGAGGAGGCTAGGGATCAATTGGTTAACAATTTTATGAAAGATGGTAACTTGAAGGGTCTTCCAGTGTTGATCCTGGGGAATAAGACTGATATCGGGAAGATGAGTGAGAGTTAGGTTGTTTAGAGGTTGCATTTAAGGGGAATTGAAAGTGAAAGTTAGATTAGGGTGCAGATGTGCTCTGCTTTAAAAAACTAAGGGATAAGGGAAGGTTTTTTGTGGCTGGCTGACAGAATTAGCAAACAGAATGGGTGGAAGTGACATCTTGAGGGTGATGATAAGTGCGATACCAGTAATACCAAATCAGCAAAAAGGGTTGTTATGATTTTATAGAAGTTGACTCTTACATTTTTTTTTCGGAGCTATTTTTGATTATTATTTTGAACAAGAATACACTCGGAAATATCAAATATTAATTAAATATAATGTATGTAAAAGAAATTCGTTTTTACTGCAAAATCTTTATAAAAATATTTCAAATAATAATGTAGAATGAAAAAGACAAGTCGGCCCCCAAAAAAGAGCAGCATGGCAATGCTCAAATGCAATAGTAGGGCGAAGACAACGACCACAATGGGATGACGGAATAACAGCAGCAATCGTAGGGAGCTCAGTAAACACAAGAAATTCAAATGGGTGTGTGGCATGTGGGTTGGAATCAGCAGTATCAGTGCCAGTATCATTAATATGTGATGAAGGATCACTTTAAAGATCATTTCCAAAATACAACCTTTGCACTTGGTCAGCTACACGATTATAAAGACAAAAAATGGAGTTAAGAAGAGCTGAAAGCCTATATACTGTGTCTCGACGATATAAAATCGTATATAGACACCTATATTGAGACTGGTCAGGTCATCGATTACAACGTTTATTAGCAAGCACTCATCCAGTACGGTTCAACCAAAAATAAAATCGGCTATAATCTCTATCTCAAGCAGTTGTAATTTATGGCCAACAAACAGGATGGCAAGAAAAAGTAAAAGAGCAGGGAATAAAACGAAAAAGCCGAGAAATAAAGGTAATAGCGCTAAAATCAAGAAAAAGAAACGGGAAACGTCGATACACAGAACTCCAATGAACAGATTGTTCAACACGTTCAGAGAAAGGTGCCACGAGATGTCTACAACAGACTAAAGGAAACAGAAAATGTTCCTTCAAGAGTTACAAAAATTCGGGAGGATGGAGAGTATATAATCGTGAACGTAGAGACTAAGGGCGACACGCTGGGAGACAAGATTAAGTAGTGGAGCCAGAGCCAGAAACCACCTTAAGAACAATAGATCGATCATCTAGAAGAGGATGGTAAAGAAAAAATCGAATACTGGGTAAAAAAAGGCTTTATGAATTTTTGCCCCACTCGCGACAACGTTTACATATCTCAATCAGGTAGAATTTTTTATAACTTCCTCTTCACTTCCTCCGTTCGCATTGAAACCGGTGGAGTTGATATAGAAAATCAAATGGAAGCCGTTCTCGGGAAATGGCGTGAGATCATGTGCGAGGTGAGGGCCTAAGTTTTCCATTGGTGGATCCACTTTTATGGAGACTGGAAGTCTAAATACTTCCAGGAGGCTATAAGAAAAAGGGCCTAGAAAGGCCATATAACAACCACAGCCAGCCCGGAGATCTACCAGGAATTCAAAAAAGTGTTAAAAAATGGACAACAGCCCAACACCAGACACATTCAAGAGGACGGCAAGACCGCGGAAGTCTATTAACTGCCGCATTACTTTGAGTTTTCGACTTTTTAGCCGAAAAAAAACTAGAAAAAGACGCGCCCCATAAAAGATAAAACGAGGTATATGCGTCTTATCGTCGATTCGACGAAATAAATGGTAACCTGTTTTCCGGTTTCCTACAAAGAAAATGCGCTGGAAGAGAAATTATGGAAAGCAGGATATGTTTCGAGCTAAGCGAGGGTATTCAATCTAGATGACCATCTGCTCTCGCAAAGTAAAAAATCAGGTCCGTGCACTGCAAAGAAGTGAACAACCGAAAACTATTATGATAAAGAATACTTGCAAACACTTGCAGACGATGGATCTCATCAGTGATGGGAACATAATAAGCAAGCGCCTATTTTTAATTTATCAATCATCAAGTTTATGAATTAGTATTCGATCAATTTGATTAAAATCATCCTTCAAATAAATGGGAGGTTGGTATACAAAACTACAGTTTTGGAAACGAGAATAGCCTGAGGTTAGGGTACTAATGGTCGGACTGGATGCGGCCGGAAAGACGACGATCCTTTATACAATGAAACTGGGGGAAGTAGTACGAACAATCCCCACAATAGGATTTAATGTTGAGTAGATAAGAGTGGGAGGAATAAAAATAACAACATGGGACGTAGGAGGGGGTGACCGTATCAGAGCCCTATGGCGTCACTATTATCAGAACACAGATGGGATCATATTTGTTATGGATACAAGCGATCTCGACAGGTTTGATGAAGCCAGGGAAGAGTTAGTAAACAGGCTGTTGTTGGACTGGAATATAATTTTATATTGATATTTAAAAAATCACGCACAAAAAAATCAACCAGTCACATAATCATAAATGTCGATAGATTTCGGTGGTATATTGGATGGAATTTACACATCTTTGAACTAGGTCAGGATAAATCCTCGTGAGGCAGTTCATACATACTCAACATTACAAAATAATTACAATGGTACGTTATACCGTGACAGGATAAAAACTCGGGAGGGTGTAACAGCATTGCGATCTTTGTTGGATCAATTGTATTTGAGGGGTGGTGGTTCTTCAAATAAGTTGAAATGGTCTTTTGCGTTACATATGGCTGCGGATTAGCAGGCTGCAAAGCTGGGAGAGTTGGGCCTGGTGACAACTGAGGGTAATGAGGAGCATGTGTCTTTACCTTAGAGATGTAAGAAGTATTCCTTGGTGAGGGGGAGACTGAGCGAGGTTTACTAGTTTGGAGGGAGAAGTGCGCAGGAGGTGTTGGAGTGGTTGTTGATTGATGATGGGCTGGTGTCAAGGAAGAGGCGGAATACATTGTTAGATCCGATTTACAAATATATTGGTGTCGGGAGTTGTTTTCATGAAAAGTATGGAACTGTGACAGTGGTAATATTGGCTGAGGATCTGATATCTTTGGGTATGTTTTCTAGTGATATGTTTAGTGGCACCGGAGGAAGACGGAAAATATCGGGTTAGGGAGCCATTCATACAAGGGAAGGAGACCAGATATAGGATTGAGGATGAGATTGTTGTGGAAAGTGTGAATCAGTTGTTGCCAGGTGGTCTTAACACCAATAGGAGTTCTGTATTTTCCATGGGTGGACAGAGGAGTCAGCATCAGGGTGAGCAGCAGGTTTCATATAACGACGAGAGTAATCCGAGCTTCGTAATAAGTCCAGATAAGAATCACAGCAATGATGGGAGTGGTCAGAGGAGTCCGTAGTTTAGGAAAGCTGAGTCTCGGGAGGAAATAGTCTAGCACGATCGGAATCAGCATGTTTAAAATTGGAATCGTGAGAGTCAGGATCGAGGTGAGATGAGTCAGTATTAATACTACAAGATGAAGGATAGGCAGGATGAGTAGGACAGACGGATTAGGGAGGAGAGAGAAGGTACTGTTAATATTGACCATGGATTAGAGATTTAAAATACTCCAGAGCCACCTCCCTATCGACACCCGAGTAAGCCATCAAAGTTTGCGAACAATCAGTACAGACCTCAACAGTCTGCATATATTGATGGGAACGATAGGAATTTTTCTGATGATCGTGGCACTGTGAGTTAAGTAAAGAAAAAAGAGGAATCTAGCTGTGAAATTATGTGAAGGTTAGCTTGATTTAATAGGTCAGATTTTAAGTCTAAGGCGATAAATTTTATATTAGACTTCAGAGCTAGTTTTTCTTATGGAAAAAGACTGTTTAATTTATTTTTAAAAAGTGTGTGATAGATAATGACGTCGAAAGTCCAAACTTCTGACGTGGAGAAAAAACAGCGATACTCTCCAAACACCCTTCCGTTGTTATTGATGATGTTGTCGGGTGGTACAGCTGCATGCATAGCGGAAGTATTTTTGTATAATAATTCGAGTTTAGATTCTTACGATTCCATTGGATACAGCGAAGGTTAGGTTGCAGGTTCAAGGAGCGGAGGGTAAGACAAAGTACAATGGCATGTTTGATTGCATAAAAACAATGGTACGATAGGAAGGTGTGACTTCATTGTATAAGGGATTGAATGCAGGATTACAGAGACAGATGGTGTTTGCATCATTGAGAATTGGATTGTATGAGCCAGTGAAACAATTTTATGTTGGGAAGGATCATCCGGAGGGAAAACCGATTTCAGTATTTACAAGGATTGCAGCTGGATTGACAACGGGCTGTTTTGGGATTATGGTTGCTAACCCGACTGATGTTGTTAAAATTAGGTTTCAGGGAGAGGGAAAGAAGCCGGAACATGAGCGAAGATATCGGACTGTGAGAGAGGCCTATGTGAAGATCGTCAGAGAGGAAGGGTAATAAAAAGGATATTTAGGTTGAAGGGACTGTGGACGGGTATAGGACCCAATATAATAAGAAATTCGATAATAAATGCGGCGTAAATAGCGACATTTGATCAGGCGAAGGATATGATACTGAGGAGAAATTTGATGAACGATAACGTGCCTTGCCATCTGTTATGTTCTGCAATAGCTGGGTTTACGGCTTGTATTATAGGGTCGCCATTGGATGTGTTAAAGACTCGGGTGATGAATGCGAAGCCAGGGCAGTATAGCGGGGTGTTGGACTGTGTGGTAAAAACTTTTAAAGAGGGGCCTTTAACTTTTTATAATGGACTACAGGCTAATGTGTATAGAATTGTTTCTTGGAACATTCTTATGTTTGTGTCTTTGGGGTTGATAAGAAAACATTTGTACCTGAGTTTTTACAAGGATGTGGAGTGAGCATGCCGGTGGATTTTTGTATTTAATTTAATTTATTTTATTTGAAGGATAGTTAGTTTTGTGGTGTGTGGTTGGATAAATGGGAGAAGAGTGGAAAGGTTTCTGAAAAAAATATTTATTCATGAATTGATCACTGTCCGTGGAAACAAGTATATAGGATTTATCAATTGAACTGATCGAGTTCTTAATCCATGATAACGGACATTTAGTCGTCGAATTACTTTTCGATGTCTTTGGTGGGTTTGGATTTCATGTCGGATTCAAGTTTTGGTAGGACAATTTGTGTTTTGGGTTGGGGTTTGGATTTGTTAGAGTTGGTTTGATCGATGATACTTTTTTAGAGTTGTTTTCTGAAGTATTATTATTAGTCGAGTTGAGGGTTGTCAAAGTCGCCGCAATCGTACAGTTCGATGGTTTTTGTCGATTGTTAGCGGGTCTTCTATCGTTTTACGGGTTTTTTCTACAGAACTACTGGTTGCTGGGAGGGTTTTTTGATGTTGGTTGTCTTTTTCTGCTAGAGTGATGGTTTTTTGACAAGAGAGGATGGGTTCGAGGTCAGAGGGGCTTGACTGGCAACAAAAGGTTGGGGTTCGCTACTGATTGGTTTTTTAGGTTTGAGAGGTTTTAGTTTTGTGTTAGGATTGAACATTTTTCTTGTGTTATTTAAGAAATATATTTATAAAGGGAAGAGGAACTGTGAATTTTATTTTTTCTCTTCAAAGATGAAGTCCTATTTACCAAACAATTTTCGTAGGAAATCAATACAGGCATCCAAAGAAAAAATCACCTACTTTATGACCACTTTTCCAACTCTATTGAGTCAATAGTTCATTCTAATCGGATGGTTCAGAGAAAAGGACTGATGTTTTGGTATGGTCTAATCTTTACCCCTGTTGTGTGATTTTTTGAGGTGTGGTTCCAGCCTGCTGTTCAAAAGCTATTTGAAGTAGTGATTTTTGTTTTCTGGAACTTGATTTATATCGTATCCAAACATGGCTTTTGAGGCATTTTGTTAAGGCAACAGTCGATAACCTGCGGGTTTTTCTCGTTATTTCTATCTTGACGTTTCCTGGTATGAGTTCATACTATCTGCAGACTACGGGTGGTCTTGAAATACATACTGCGATGAGAGATTGTTAGTGTTTTGTTGTCTGCTTGGAGGAGAGTGATGCGAGGGATTGTATATCTTCTTAGGAAGGGAGTAGAAACCGTAGGGAGGTTTGGAGTATTATTCGACTTGATGGGTGAGGGCATCGTTATGTTAAGACTGGCGATGGGAGTGGTTTGTATTTTTATTTTATAGATGATCATTTGAGGGAGACTGGATGGCTTGGTATCGATTCTCTTGATAGTATTCTGGTTGGTTTGCGTATTGGAGGTGAGGGGGTAAGGTTTGGGGAGATGGAAGTACTCGATAGGTATTTTTATTGATGTGGAGTTATTTTTCGATTTGATTGTTCATGAGATTGTTATAGTGTTACTGGAAGGATTTTTTTTAGATATCTTTTTTTGCTTTCATCGTTTGGGATAGTTTGAGGGGATGGCTTTCGAGGGACTATTGCCAAATGAGGCTGACGTTACTGACGAGGTTATTACGGGCTGGATTAGGTAAGATTGATACGATTACGGGGGTAGACTTTTCGTCGTTAGATATGGAAACCATTGTGATTGAGGGAGCTTTACATTTTTTATTAGGGGGAGGTTTTTTCTGAAATATAATAATTACGCTGATCAATTAAAGAGATAATAGGTGATATGACGGAGAGTAAATGAGTTAATTGGTCCTACTCTGGACTTCAAAGGATATGCGAGAGCATGGTCTTTAATAATGTTTCAGTTTGATTTTTTCGTAAATATAATCTTTAATACATCAAAAAGGGGAAAAATCAACAAAAAAGAATGTCATATTTTAGAAATTTTGACCGTGTGGTATCATCATACATCCTAACTCGTCCAAACACCCTTTGTTTCCGAAGCAACGCTTTCAAAACATATCTGTGCACGTAGAAATAGCCGTCGATAGATCATCTGCATAGTTGCAAGGCATTAATAAATACAATACAGACTCTTAATCGTCTTAAGGAGTAGTCCGGTAGTTATGCCCAAACTGTGGAAGATGAGATGGTCTATTTATAGGCGGCTTTGGGTAAGTATGCCGAGATGATAAGGAAATACATTGAGCGTGGGGGATCAGCAACTGGGGAGGGAATTGGTAATTTGTATGCGAGTGCTGCAGTTTTAGGGCTTAGTGGGGAATGGCTATCAAAATTCGTGGAGAGTCAGATCCCTACGAAAATCAGGCACATGAGTGCTTAGAATTTGAATGATGTTATTGTGTGGATAAAGAAGAATGGATCCAATTCAGAATATCTAGGGGAGTTAGAAATCGAATATTAGAGGAAAAAGGGGGAAGTATAGGAGATTTAGTACGTATAAAGGTTGCCAAATGAGGTTACGGAGTACGAGTACGTGGATAACTCTGTGAGCAGCAATTATTTAGTGAGATCGTTGATAAACAAGAGTCCATTTATCCAGTACAGACTAGGCAGTGCGGTTTGCACGGCTTGGAGAGTGGCTGAGGAGATTGTAACGAGGAGGAAGTATGGGTATGTGTTGCATACGCAGTGAATAGTTGTGAGAGATAGGAATGATTTTGATTGTGATTATGATAAATTGATATAGTTAGATGTGTGGAATATATGATGACGGGAGGATTTTCTTTGGTTTTTTGGAAGAGTCAATGAGAACGAAGGAATAGTAAATTATTAAGAGTTTATTGGCTTTGGAATTGGAACAAGTTTATAATAACAGGAATGAAGGTAGAGTGAAATAAAGAGCTGATGAAACGTCAGTTTTTAGGTTTTTTTCCTTTTTATTAGCACTCCTTTTATTTTCTTTATTATTTCCTTGCTTTCCCGTTTTCCGAATGTCTGTATCGATATTACCACTCGATAGTTGAAATAATTACGGCCAGAGTTCCTCGGATAAATTCGATGAGTACACAGGTATTCGTTAGGGTTTACGGAACTTCTCGTAAGATTATCTTTTATAATCAAATATTTTTTATACTTAGGACAGAAAACCTAATAGTAATGTCAACGCTGCCATTAACTGAACCTAGACAGATCCCGACAGTAGCCATGAGCAGTCCGCAGACTCTACATCATCGCCCCTTAAGGTACAAGTTATTAAAAATATAGAAATCACAATGCGAGCATGACAACGGCTACTAATTCAGCGACTTCATCGGCAAAGAGAGGTCCAACTTTGATAAATGCAAAGAAACTGCCAAGTGACTTTTTTAGATTTGAGAGTTCTGGTGGTTCTGCGGGTAATTCTAAAGCAATCGTTGGCAAATAATACGCAAAAAAAACAATTTGGAACAGTGTTGATGGTGAGAGAAGGGGAAGCTCTTCGGATCGAAAAATCGCTAGTGAGAATATGTTGGATGGGAATGTTAGAGAGTTTGTAGTTGATTAGTTACCGGAGGCGAAGGTTACATCTTGTTTCGGGTTTGTAGATCGGGGAGTTGATGATTGTTCAGGAACCGGTGAAGGAGATAATGATGAGGAGAATGATAGGAATTTTTCGAAAAAACATAAAGGAACGGTGTGTAAGTAGTACCGAACCGAAATGAAGACCAATAGAATAACATTTTCCGGAAAAAGTGAGGGTTAACGGAGGAGAATGCAAAGTTTTTAGTGTTAGGAGGATGAATCCGGTGGAAACAATAAAAAAAACAAAGATAGAGATAGGCTACAATCAGGATGTTCGATAGAACTTCACTGCTAAAATGGCTAACCGTACAAAATTGACAGGAAAGAAGGGAAAACATCGAGGTAGAGATAAGATGGGAATGATAACATTGATGGTACTCTTATACGGTTTCGACGTTAGAACAGGAGTTAGATTTTGTAGTGCACATTTTCTGGAGTTCCAGCGGGGAAAAACATAATCAGTGGTGTGAGTAATGCCGACAGGGAAAGATAAAAATAAGGGAATATCGATATATTGAAAAAAAAAACACTAATTTCTGGGAGAAAAACTGAGGAAAGTAGCAAGTCTGACATGAGGATAGCCTTGGATCGGATAAGTGTACCAATGATGGGCATTAAGAGAGGTCATCAGAGTAAGCAGTTGATAGACAGAAAGTTGGACAGGGAAGAAAATGGAGACAGAGGGATGTAAGTTGAAAATATGGAGAGGATGAAGGGTAGATCGGTGCAAATGAGAAGGGCAGTTTTACTGACTGAGAAACAGAAGTAGACTGACAGTAGGAAGGAAGCGTTTGATAAGAAAAAGACGGTGGAAAGTGTAAGGAAGATGAGAGAGTCAAAGAGTACTTACGAATGCGTTAATGTTGATAATAGGGTGAATGGTGGAAGGACAGGATACTTGTCAAGTGGTAATCATGAGGAGAAGTTACTGTTTCCACCTATTAGTCAGAGGGGGTTGAATTGATAGACGAAAGAGAGTTTGATGATAGTGCTTTTTAATGATTATTTTTAAGGTATTTTTTTGAAAGGTTCGAGAAATATACATTAACGCTAGATTCACACGGATTATTCATTTGTTCGAGCAGATTGACTGGCTAATAGGTTTTTGCGAATTATTTTCATTGGAAAGAGGTGTATATACATTATGGTATTGAATCGTTGAGTCAATGTTTCTGAAGTTAAATAAAAAAATGAAGAATAAAAATGGTTGCATGACCAAAGATGACCGAGCGAGGTTAAGTGTTCATGACGTGTAGTTTGGGATTATGAGGGGCGGTAGGGAGATGCTGGGGAGTAAGAATCGTAAATCAACACACAATTTTGTGCATTATCAGAGGCAGGAGGGAAAGGAACGGAAAAGGTTGATGAATGATATTAAAGAGAGAGAGAAGGAGACGGTTTATAGTGATGTGAGGATGATTGAAATGGATGCCTCTCCGCTGCTGAGAAGGAATTCAAGTGACAATGACGGAAATGGTTGCGTTTGTGTTTCATCGAAGAGAGGTAATGCCATGGAAGGAGGTAGTTTACCGGCTGTGACAAAAATTAGGATTTTGTAGCCAGATCTACCCGACATGTCTAAAAAGGAGAGTAGGAGTGTAGATTTGGTAAAGAAGCCTCCGTATTTGCACAAGATATCTGAGAAGCAAGTTGCTCAGTATTAGAAGAGGAGATAAGCAAAGGAGGTCTCTGAGGAGGGCAGAGAAGGTGGGAGCAACAAATTATTTTTTATAAGAAATTTGGTGTTGAATGATAAAGGTAATGACGGGGACAGAAGCATTTTGAAGATGAGATCGATGGGATCTGAGAGCAAAATGTTAGTAAAGTTGAAAGAGCTATAGAAGGAGAAGCGGCAGAGACAGTTGATACTGAGTTCTAAGGTGGTATAGAGGGCACCATTTTAGTTGATGACGAAGAAGGTAAGACAGGAGTCTTTGAAGGGTAGGAACGACGGGGTTTTTAATCGGTACTAGTATGACGAGAACCTGAGGGGGAAGTTGGAGGTTATACGGGAGGAGAAAATGAGGAGTCGGAGGCAATTGGAGGAGAGGGAGAAGGAGAGAAGACATCAGTAATTTATAGGTGGGTGGAATATCGATGAGGTTAATTAGGAGAGTCAGGTTGTGTATGAAAGGGTATGAAAGAGTACGAAAGGGTATGAAAGAGTACGAAAGAGTACGAAAGAGTACGAAAGAGTACGAAAGAGTACGAAAGAGTGTGAGGGGGATTGGATATTCGGGAGAAGGGTTGGTACTTTTTACTATTTTTAATATTTTTGTGGGAATCAATCCTGTTATCGAATATTTTGTGAAAATTTTATTGGAAACCATATTATTTTTATCATATCTTTCTTATGTCGAAATAAGAGAGTGCAACATACTTACAATTTGGTCAGGGAATCTTGATCTAGGGATTCAAGAGCGACGATCATAAAGGATTTCTGACGGCAAAAGGTTTCGCGGACACTCAGGCAAAGTACGAAACGTATGATGATATCCTTTATTTCAAAAACTACAGAAACGCAATATTCCAAATCCTCCCATCTTCTAACTTCGAAATCAACGACTAGCTGAGAAAGGCGAGGGAGACTGGCGAGATCGAGGAGGCTAATCTGAAAATAATGGAGGCTAGGGCCCATTCTTAGCAGGTCCAATTTGATTTGAGCTGCAAGAAGTAACATATTCGGTCATATCCTTAGCAAAGACAAGAATAAAGTGTGTTTTGGCAACACAGTGATATTCAAGCATATAGATTCTGAGACCTACCTGTCTGGGACAATAAGACCGTCAAGTGGATCTAATGGAGCATTTACGGTCGAGGTCACGGAGAATATGTCGCAGGCAATGGTGTTCAGGCTGTAACCATATAGATCTTATGAGTTTGAAGGGATGCCAATTCCTTTTGACTGTCCGATTAAGATCAAGAACGAGTTTAATAGTGGATATTTGACTTTTGAAAGATTGAACATGGATTCTGGGAAGGATGAGAAGAGCAACTTATTTGACAAGAAACCAATTCCCGGCGATGAAAGTTACAGGATTCCAGTGAAAACAAACTCTACGAATTCGAAGATATATGAATCGGTGACATATTTTGTGGATTTGTCGTAGTAAAAGTAGGTTCCGATGCCTTGGAAGTTTGCATTGCATATGAACGATGTTGACAACGATATATTGATCCAACACGACATTGTATACTTGCAACACACTGAAAATAACGGTGTGTTGACGGCATCGAAGGGGAA
>JAOWAT010304398.1:0-15523 GCA_028571025.1 Longipedia americana
CCAAGCGGCGCAGATAGATCAATTTCATATAATTTCGCCACTCAAGTTCATTCTTATTTTATCAATGATATTCAAAATAAGATTCATGAACAAGAACATGACATGTACTTAAAAAGTAAGGAGAAATTTCCAGATGTGTGTCTCTTTGGTCAAGATGAGTTGGACGAACTGTGCACACAGGAATTTGAGGAAATAGATCTATGGCAAGATCTAAAATTATTAGACACTCTGAAACACAATGATGATCAACCTATTATTTGTAATGAAGTAATAGCAGATGACGCCTCGAAAGAGGTATCAGACACGCAAAACAAGTCACCACGGATAAAAAGTGTTGACAAATCAGCAACATGCTATACCTCGGTAGGAGGTAGGGGGTTGCAAGAAACGGAAAAATCAAAAGAAACACACGATCATGCCATTTTTGAAAATTGTTCTGATGAGCAGTTACAAAAAATTTGGGAGCTTCAATGGGAGATGAAAATGCCTGATTTATTTAATCCAGAAAAGCAAGCATACACTAGGGAAGAACAGGAAGCTATTGAAGCAATAAGACAATCTAAAAAACCTCATAACAAGGGGGGATACGAAGTTGAATGTTTGTGGTTGCCAAACAAGCAATTTTTGCCTAAGAATTCCTATTATGCAGCTCTCAAGCATTTTATGATTTTGGAAAACAGTAAAATCTTCAGAGATGAGGAAAAAAGAAAGAAATATTTAGAAACTTTTCACAATTGGGCAAAACAAGGATATATTGAGAAAGTAGAAAATGTTAACTTGAGAGAATCCTATTTTTTAGCTCATTTTCCCGTAGAAAAACGAACACCAGAGGGAGTTCCATCAAAAATCAGGCCTGTCTATGATGCTAAGTACAAAGTAGATGGATCCATGGGGCTGAACGATAGTTTATACCAAGGCCCTAATGAGATGTCAAACATCTTGAATGTACTGGTGCGTTTTAGAGCTAAACCAGTAGCACTGTCATGTGACGTCAAGGATATGTTTTTAAGGGTGAAATTGGTCGAACAGGATAAAAAGATGTTTCGTTTTTTGCTCAGAGAATCAAAAGACAAACCATTAGAAATTTGGCAATTTTTAGTTCATGCTTTTGGGGCTAGAGATTCACCATGTATAGCTATAGAGACAGTTAAACATGAAGCTGAATCAAAGAAGGACATTTACCCTCATTGTTTTGATACTGTCGTGAACAGTACTGTCATGGATGACACATTAGATTCTTTTTCCACTATTGAGGAGGCTAGGGTAATTAAGGAAGAGTTGATAAAATTGTACAAAGATTGTGATATGTCACTACACAAATTCAACTCATCACATCAACAGGTAGTGGAGGAAGAGAGCCAAACAAAATCAGATCAATCTGTTGTTATGGCAATATCAGACAAGGAAGAATCAGTAAAAACCTTGGGTTTATACTGGAATTGTCAGAATGATACCTTGAGTTATAACATGAATATGCCAAAAGAGAAATATTGGACCAAAAGACTAATACTCAAGACACACGCACAAATATTTACACCGTTAGGCCTTATAGCCCCGTTTGTTTTCAAGGCTAGGAGGGTATCCCAAAAATGCTGGGAACAAAAACTTGAGTGGGATCAAATCATTGAAAATGAAAATATTCTTAAAACATGGACAGACTGGCTAATACAATTACCCTTATTAAATTCGATCACTTTCCCCAGAAGTGTAGAGCTGGAAGTTCCAGATGACGAAATATTAAACCAAAGAGTATTGACTTTTGCTGATGCTAGTGAGCATGGCATAGGGATTTGTGTATATCTTACAACCTTTTATAAACATCATGAACCGGTTTCACGTATTGTTAGAGCCAAAAGTAACTTATTAGGAAGTAAATATATTCCCATTCCCAGAGCGGAAATCACGGCCATGCAAGAGGCGGCCATTTTAGCATATCAAGTGATTCCAGCTCTGAAAAGACAGAATATGGAATTACACTTCTATTCTGACAGTGAAACTGCCTTACTATGGCTCAGAATGAAAAGTGCCAGACTCAGATCATATGTAGCATCACGAGTTGAGACTATTTTGGAGTTAACTAAAATACAAGACTGGTACTACATACCTTCTGGTGAAAATCCAGCTGATTTAGCATCTAGGGGAGCGGATTTAGAGGTATTAAACAATTCCATTTTATGGAAAGAGGGTCCATCAATTATAAGACAATTTAAAGTTCAACCTTTACCATTTTCTAAGCCAAGAGTACAACAATTAACAGAGCAAAAGGAATTTAAAGATGAAATCAAAATGAATAAGATAAAAGAGGAACAAGTCCACATGTTTCATTTTTTATTGACACATAATTGCTCTGAGGATCTATATTATAAATCTCAAAAGCCTTTGCATGACACCTCTAACGGGGTATCACAAATTCATGAAACGTCACCACGGGTAAAAAGTGATGACGGAGCAGCAACATGCTATACCTCGACAAGAGGTAGAGGGTTGCAAGAAACGGAAAGAGAGTTGGTTCAAGTTAATTTCGTTACACAATCTGAAATGGGAATGAGACAAAGGATCCATCAATGGCAACATATGAGAATTTACAACCATATTGCAAAAGCAGATTTGACCATCAAAATTTATGAAATATTTCCCTTTGAAAAATATTCTTCATTTAGCAAAATGATCAAAGTTTTAGCTTGGGTTTTAAAAGCAGCCAGGATTTTTAAAACAATTAAAAATAGGAAACCTAAGTTTATCAAAGTACGATTTGAAGGCACAGTTTCAGTAACATCAGGAAAGCACCGATATAGCGTAAATCGATTTGAACCATCTCTCAAAACAGTTATAGTACCTTTGTTACCTCAAGAGATAGAAATAGCACAAACTCACGTTTTGAGATTATGCCAAATCCAGATGTTTCCAGAATTATATTTGCAATTACTACAAAAAGGGAGAGTTAATCAAAATTCAGATTTTATACGGTTGGATCCCAAATTGGATTCTTATGGAGTTATGAGAGTTTCATCAAGAATAGCTCATCAAACGACATTTGATTATGATTTTGTGAACCCTATTCTGATAAAAGCAGACCATGATTTAGGGATTGTAATGATGAGGGATTATCATGAGAAAGATCTTTGTCATGTGGGAGGGCCAAAAACACTGTTGTGTGGGATGCAGAAAAAATATTTTGTTTTGAATGGGAAAAGAATTGCTAGAAAACTTTGCTTTAATTGTGTAAAATGCAGAGAAAGAATTGCACAAGCCCCTAAACAAAAAACAGGACCCTTGCCATCGATGAGATTACCACTCAATAATGTTTTATGGTACCCATTTGCAAATTGCGGGGTGGACTTTTTAGGGCCCATAGTAGTTAGAGAAGGGAAGAGAAAACTTGATAAAAAATATATATTGATTTGTACAGATGCTATTTTTAGGGGAGTACATTTTGAAGTGACTGATTCTGTGGGGACAGATGATTTTAAAATGGCATTGGACAGATTTATTGCAAGGAAAAATAGACCAAAGAGAATTTATTCAGACAGAGCTACAGGGGAGAAATCAGGAGTATTTTAAACTTTTTGAAATTTATTCCTGTAGATCTGGATGAATATGAATTGAGAAGACGATATCCAGATATTTTGTGGGACCTAGCTCCGCCAATATCTCCACATTTCAATGCGTTCACAGAACGGCTAGTACAAAGCCTGAAAAAAGCTATGACAGCTATATTAAAAAATGCAGTTGTAACTAAAGTAGAGTTAGAAACTATAATAGCACGATGTGAACAATTTCTGAATAATAGGCCCATATGTCAAATTTCAGAACACAGTGATGATTTCGCCACTTTGACTCCAAACTCATTCATTTTTGGAAAAATTTCTGAAAGCTTGGCTCCAACAGTGGAGTTTTCAGGAGAAGCTCTCACTCAAAGATGGTTCTCATTGCAAGAGATGAGTGATGCCATTTGGTATCAGTTTCAAAAGGAGTTAATTCCAACATTACATCATAATTCCAAATGGACCACTGAAACGAATTATTTTCAAAAGGGAACATTAGTACTTTTGGTAGATGAGAGATTGCCTAGGGGGTTTTGGAAAAAAGCAGTGATAGCAGAAACTTTTCCAAGTAAGGTAGACAAATTAATTAGGATAGTCAAATGCAGACTGCCTAATGGAACATATTTAATGAGGGGAGTAAATAAATTAATTCCAATCATGAAAGAGAGCAATGATGTTCGAAACTTTCCATTCTAAAAGTTCAAAACAAATTAAAAACAATTTCGTGTAATAATATGTTTCATTACGTATCAATCCTTCATTTATATTCATTTAGCCATTTATTGGCCCTAATTTCATATGACGCCTCGAAAGGGGCATCAAGATTCCAAAAATTTTTAAGCGGGCAAAAGGATTTGTCACCACGGGTAAAAGTGTTGGCAGAAAAGCAGCAACATGCTATGCCTTGAAAAGAGGCAGGGGGTTGCATTTATCAACTCAAAATGAGTTCCCGCCGCTTTTTTAAATCTCAAAAGCCACCTGGTTGCAAAAAGTGTAAACTCAAAAAGGTAAATAAACAAATAAACAAAGAAAAAGAAAAGGCCAAAATGGCTAATTTCCAAACTTCATTAAGTGATTTAAATCGATATGTGCAAAATGAAGACTTTTTGCCGATTGTGACGGAAAATCAGTGGAGAAAAATTCATATAGTGGACACCCCAAAATTATGCGAATTGGCTCTACCCCTCCTAAAACAGAGAATTGAAAGGGAGGGCATTTTTGCCTATGACACTGAAGGAATGATTGAGAAATTCGCTCACCCCAGTGTCAAACAAATTGGATTTTGGGACGGGGAAGCATTTATTTTTGGTTTTTACAAATTGACTACGAACGAACAGCGCGATTTTCAGCAGTTTTTGAAAAATTTGCCCACTTGCATGATCCTGGGAATTTTTAATCCAGATGAGAAGGCGGAATTTGAAGGACAAACGGGGGTGTTAACCCTAGACATCTCGGCCCCCTACAAATTCATGATGGACCAAGGGCATGAATTTCCCTACGTGGATCACTACGAAACCCAAAATTTACTACCACGGATTGAAAAATCGCATATCACAAAGGAGCTGAGATCGTCAATGGCCCATATTTTGTACAAATTGCGAGGAATTTTCCACAAACCTTACTACATGGACCGCCAGAAAAGATTTGAAAGTGAGTGGTATTTGGCCCATTACGACGTTTCTGAGCTCCCAGACGATTGGAAGCGCTGGAAACACGGAAAAGTGATCAAAATTTGGTTCCTGGAGGGACGGTCCATGGATAAATTTTATGGGTTGGGCAATTTCAAGGAGACGGACTGTACGGACAAATACGCCCTGAAATATTATTGGATTGATGTTATGGTCCCATTCATTTTTCTGGCTTATATGTGCCGGATCGAATGGGAACGAGCCGGAATTCAGGGGCAAAACGGGACCATTTTGGATCATATTTGGAACAAAGCCATGAGAATAATCGATGAAAATCTGGGTCCCATTCATGCGTGGCCGGCTATGCCCCAAAAGGGGAACAAGAAGAAGAAAAACAAAAAAGTGGTCCCGGAATGGGAGGTAGACACCAGTGATTGGATGTATTGTCAGTGGGGGGGTGGAGGATCCGGAAAAGAAAGAATCTGACAATATGGACCAGCCGGTCAATACGGACCAGCCGGCCAATATGGACCAGCCGGCCAATACGGACCAGCTGGCCAATACGGACCAGCCGGCCAATACGGACCGGGCAACGGGAGAAGAAGGAGAAGATGAGATCGTCGTTGAATATGAAGACGATGAATTTGGGGAGGAAGTGAAAGAAATGGAAGAGGCCATCCAGAAAGAGATGGAAATAATAGGGGAGGAAGAAATGGATGAAGAAGATAATGACATTTCAGATGACGATACGATTGAGGACGAGGCGAGGATGGTGATGGGCGATGGAGAAGAAAACGATGATGTACGGGTAGGCGCAGCGAACGAGGGCGAGGAGAGGAAGGTTGAGGGAAACGGTGAGGAACCGCATGGAGTACGGGTAGGCGCAGACGATGAGGGCGAGGTGATGACGGTAGTGGGCGATGGAGAGGAAAACGACGATGTACGGGTAGGCGAATCAGAGGAGAAAAGGAAGAACAGAGAAAAACAAGAAAGGTTGGAAGCAGAAAGACAGGGAATTTTGAAAAGAATAGGGTGTTTCAAAAAGGACCAATTTGATCGCTTGATCCGGTGCAATGACAATAGAGTGGTAGATAAACGTGAAAGACAAATATTAATAAATGAATCGAGAAAGAAAAGAGGAGTTGTCACAAAAAGTATCAGAAATAAGCTCCGAATTATGAAAAATAAGTTCAATAAGATGATTGATAGCGGTGAATTAAAAGCCCCTAAGGGCGAAAAACCTCTGAAAAAGACTCACATCGCTCAATTCATAGCCGCTTACATAGTGATGCATAAAAATCGAAAAAATTTGGAACATTTGCGGCAAAAAATGCTTAGAAAGCTGCAAGGGCATGAAAAAAGAAGGCTCAAGAGGAAGGAGAAGCTGAGGTCAAAGATGCATCCTGAAAAATTGCAAGAGGTGCAAGCTAAGGAAGCCAATGACGCTTTGAAATGGCCTACCGGTATTCGGGGCGCCATTTTTCAGTTTATGAGAGTGAATTCTAACTATGTGACTCCTGAATTTGTGCAACAACTAAATCTGATATGATCTATGTGACAAAATGTGCTGTCATAATAATAATAATGTGTATCATTTTGGAAATTAATACTATAAAATTAGAATGAGATAAATGCAAATGATAGAAAAATAAAAATTAGAAAGTGAAGTATTTAAAAATTTTTTATTTGGTCAAGGCAGCAGAGAAATGAGGAGGTCAATTTTCTAAATTTATTTCAGAACTTATTTTGATACAATAATTAGGGTTATATACAAAAAATTAAAATTGGATCAGTATGGTTTAACAATACCTCGAAAGAGGTATTAATATGACATATGGTATTACATTTACACACATGTAAATTTCAATGGGGCTATTCATTATCACTTAGAGCTGAAACGGGCATGGGGGAGCAGAGTCCAGGGCATACCGGAGGGGCCACGATAGAGCCATCCAAGGGTGATCAAGTGTAGGAAAATTGCAACAAGGAACCGAAGTGCAGTAGGGTGCTTCAAGGATGTTGAATTAGGTACACGGGTGTATCACAGACCTGGGGAGATGATGGTATATCGATGCGATCGATGCAGAAAGCCTGAAAATTAACGGAAAGAGAGGTTTGGTGAATGCCAAGAAAGAATCAGCTGAAATTTGTTTTGAGAAAAAATATTCAATGTGTAATTAATTTGATTTATTATTTTTTGCCACGAACCAGAGGAAGCAGGATGAATTGTCGAAATTAAATGTTGTAAGTAAAATGCGGGAAACCGCAGTTTGTGCCAAGATTCTGTACTGAGCAGTTGATTAATAAAAAACTGTGGATTAATTCTGGTACTTCTTTGTAGGTTGAGTCTCCATACCTCGAAATGTACCTTACAAATTCCAATAGAACAAGCACAAAACCGTGCACCGACTGCTGCCTTTGATCATTTGAGTGAAAGAGTGAAAGGATCAAGCTTCACGAACTGTTTCTCAAATTGTTAAAAAAGAGCTCAGAAAAATTTATTAATTTGAAAAAAAATCATTTTTTTTTAAATTTGAAAATTTTGAAAAATTCAAAATTTTGCAATTTTGACAATTCAAAAGATTTAAAAGTTTGAAAATATTTGAAAGTTTTGAAACTTCTGAAAAATTTTAATATCTTGAGAAAAAAATATTTAAAAATTTGGATGTCTGGAAAAAATGGAATTTTTGAAAAATTTAAAATTTTTGAAAATTTTGAATATGTTGAAATTTTTGAAAATATTGGAAATTTTAAAAATTTTGAAATTCTTTGAAAAATTTGAAACTTTTACAAATTTTTGAAGAGCTTGAAATTTTTGAACAAATTAAAAATTTGAAAAAAATATTATTTTGAAAATGCAAAATTTCTTCTAAAGAAGGGTATTTTTGGTAATAGGAGGTCAAAATCTCTTGAATAAGCCAGGGATCGCATGATTTTGAAATTTTTTGGTACACCCTATTACCAATATCAGAGTTAGAAATTACCAGCTTAAATTAACACAAAATTACATTTATTTAATCATAGCTTGCCAGTCTGACCCATTTTAGAGACATAATAACATATTTTTGATCTTAGATGTGTAGATATTGGGGAAAAAATGAAATCTGTATAAGATGCCTTAAATCTGATTTAAAATGTTTAAGCTCAGCTCTATGCAGATCTATATATTAGACATTTGAGGAGTCACAATCATAACTAGCAGAAGTTATGAAACCTTGTTTTTGGGAAAAAGAGAAAAAAGAGAAAATGGAAATTTACAAATATGTGAATTTCTTAAAACATTTTATAAAAATGGGTTAAAAGGAAGTTTTGAATCTGATTTAAATGTCTCAGAGCTTAATTTCAATCAAAAAAATTTTCAAAAATTCATTGTTCAAGCTGTGAAATTGTTCATTTTCTAAAAATCATGGTTAGATGAAAATGTGATTTTTACCCCCTTTGAATGGGGTTAGGCTTACAAAATTATTCATGAACTTTCTATATGTATAGAAGTACCAAAATCCACCATTAACCCATTTTTGACAATTTTACACAACCACTAGATATGATTGTGACTCCCTAGCTAAGGAATGGTGTTTCTTCTTCTTCTTGTGACATTTCTGGAATTTGTGCAGATCATGGCGCGTCGGATCTTCGCGAGATGATCATAATGCAAACAGTTGGCAGCGTACCGCCAGCATTATAAAATATTTCTTTTTGAGCATTGTGAAATAATTCTACTTGTAAAAAATTTCTATTGCTTTGAACCCCAATAATTTAATCCACATTTAAACACTTACGGCAGCAGCATTGCGGGGATTCCGCGCTTGTTCTCTCTCTTATATTCATGTCAGGGTTTTGATTTGGAAAAAATTCTTGATTCCTTATTGTGACTAACATGCCTTGTTAATTGTGCTAATTGTTTTGATTTGAAAAGCACACATGACATTTGCTGTTCCGATGATAGTATGAAATCTACCACTAATAGGGTCAGGACTTCTTTATGTAGTCAATTGCTAAAAATGTCAACTGGGACTTTAAAACATGTTAAAATGGCGTATTTTAACAAAATGTTAGGATTGTCGAAGAAAAATTCCAAAGAATGCCAGCCCTGGGCAGTTTTAAGCCATGAAAGTTTGCTACATAAAACAGCAATTTGGCCAATTTAGCCCATTTTGGTGCTCCATTGAAGTAACTTTAATTGCCCAGGGCTGCTGTAAATTATAAAATGTTTAAGAATGGTTTGATTAGCAATCATTTTTGGGTCAACATACGTGGTTTAAGCCCCTTAAACCTGAAATTTGAGGCAAAATTTCATTTGGACCTCTCCCTACTTCTGAGATCTTTTACCTGTTTTCTATTTCCTATCTTTAACTGCCTTGAGGTAAAGCTCAATTTTCTGAAACTCTACTGATAGAAACAGAAAGAAGAGTTACTTAACAAATTAATATTGACTTTGAATGTTTTGAAGATTGATTTGATCTCATCAAAAATTCTCCTTTTCATAATTTATTTATTTTATTTAGTTGTCAGGCAATACTATACATGTATCATTTGGGTTATTCAAATTACAGAATCTATAGTGGTAGTATGTCATCTGTTGGTTGCAAAATATACAGATACACTCAGATCCAACATTGCAATGGAAGTTACTAATCTCCAATTGTAAATTATGAAGTTGGAGATTACATGAATCTTCTAAGTTTCCCACAAAAACCCTTGCTTCCTCTAGATTACTTTTCCTCTTCACAGTTTTATTACAAAAGAAATGGCATCATTCAGTAAAAGTAAAGTAAGCTGGATATTTTGTCCTGGCAATCATGAATTGAAAAAAGTGTTTAGCCACATCACTCCAATTGTACTGCACATGACAAAGACATATAATGAGCACAGAAAAGGAAAATAACAGTACAGGCATTTGACAGTAATAAATTCATTGTCATTTGAGCTCATTATTTCACTCTATGATACCAATTACCAACAAAGTCTCTTCAGTTTGAATGGATGGGGAAATAAAGCCAAAGAGCCAATCCAAAGTTTCAATTGAAAAGGAAAAGAAAGTATTTGGAACCTTGAGACCTTCTTAACTAACCAATGAAGGTGAGATGTTCTTTCTACTCTTTCTATTCAATGAGGATCTGATCAGAATGGGAAAAATTACTCACTTGTCTTCTTCTTTCATCCTCTCTGTTCTTTCACTACTTTTGCTGGATTTGATTGAAGACAGGATTAACAATACTTAGCAGAAAGAGAGGATTAACTAATTTGAAGATAGAAATTTTGAAACATTGATTGTATTTTTGGAAATGAGGTTGGAAATGAATGTGAAATATTCAATTATCAAATTTAGGAAATATAATCATAGATGGCTGCCAGATCCTGTGAGGTCTAAATATGTTGTTGTCGTTGTTATTGTTGTTGTTGCTGTTATTGTTGTTGTTGTTGTTGTTGTTGTTGTTGTTGTAGTTGTTGTTGTAGTTGTTGTTGTTGTTTTTGTTGTTGTTGTTGTTGTTGTTGTTGTTGTTGTTGTTGTTGTTGTTGTTGTTGTTGTTGTTGTTGTTGTTGTTGTTATTATTTTTGCTCTAGAAATTCATTAAATGTATCAGAATATTTAGGATCCTTTGAAATCAAGAAGTGTTTGAATGATCATAACCCAGTGCAAGATCGCTTTTGACACAATTCCCATGAAGAAAAGGAAATATTTTCCCTGAATTTAAATTCCTTTACTTTTACTTTTAAAATCACCCTTTCATCCTCACACGTCATTAGCAGCATATTGTAAATGCATACCAACCATTCCATATCTTTTCTTAATCATGATCAAAAGTGATCACCTGTGAAAACACTTTACTTTCGTTAAAATGTTGATTGAAGTAGGCTGGACGATGAAATTTCACAGATAACATAGAATTCTTCTTGTCCCTTTAGCTTTGTTAAAGGGAGACTGACATTTAGAAACAAGTTAGTCTTAAAATGGAGTAATGATCCTGATAATAATTTTCAGCTTAACATTTTTTTCAAACCCAATTCTGGATAGAGCTAGGACTCAATTTGTGTTCAAGTGGGAGATTGAAAAGTTGATAATTTTTCTTACATTGGTAGTAGAAGTATGAGTATTTTCTGCCAAAATAAAATGTGTGTAGTGCATAAAGGATACTAATTTCACACAGAGATTTTTTTGTGTTATTTACAAAGATTTATTTAGGCAGAAGATACTCATATCTCTATACTCCCAACACCAATGTAAGAAAAATTATCAATGTTTCAATCTCCCACTTAAACACAAAGTGAGCCCTAGCTCTCCCCAGATTTTGGTTTGAAAAACTTTTTTAAATTGAAAATTATTTTCAGGGCCATTCTAAGACTAACTTGTTTTTTCAGTTCAGTCTCCCTTTAATCTTTGTACACCTGAAGAGGATGGAAATTATTCTTTTCATTCTTAAAACATATTTTACAAAATTGTAATCAAAACTCAATCGGCAGTTTTTTACCCCATTAGGAAACTCTTCAAATACATTTTTGGCAGAAAATTACTAATTAAATTAAGGACTGTCAAAAAGTGGTGACCCTATATCGTTCCCTGTTCAGAATGATCTTCTGCATATAAAAATCCCAAATTTGAAAGAAAAGTTTCAAAAAACTTTGTAACTGGCCGTAACTGCGCGTTTAGAAATCATATCATAAAGTCTTGAAAATTAGTGTGGTGCTCCCAAGTTTATAAAATAGCATTGAAGTAAAAAGTTTTCCCTCAGATATGACAGACCTTTCAATTTTTGGAGAAATAAGCACTTTTAGGAGACTTTTTGTAACATATTAGTTTAGCCTAAACAGGGACCGATTAAAATTTGGACTAAAATATGAAGATGTGACAGGTCTTAATTAAATGGTTCCATCCCGAAAGGGTTAAATTAAACAATTCTTTATCTTAGAATTAACCATATACGGTGAATTGATTCTTCCTGGAAGAATTGTTTTGTTTCAAAAAAAATCTGGAACGATGTTACATCATGAAGTAATGATTAGATGGATTTTCTTGATCTTCTTTTCATTTTGTGACCAAACTTACAAAGTTGGACGAAGGATTCATAATGGTTTAGGAATAAAGTCATATCAATATCCTAAGAAAAGCTGGTAAAGAAATGGAAGTAGACTGTTGGTGTCAAAATTTGTTAGATTACAGGGTCAAAATTGCAACTTTAGAATTTCATAACTTCGTCCAATTTCAAGTTTGAACTGCAAAACATTTTTAACCTTTGTCCATGAAAGTACCTAATGCAATAAAATTGAGATATAATCTTGAAATCAAAGGCATTTATCATGAAACGCAACTTTAAAACTGTGTATCTTCTTCAAAAATGTCATTATGTTAAATCCTTATAATGTATCTTCGATTCTAAAAAAGTTCAAACCATTATTTCATGGTCTTTATATTAATGAAAATTTCATCATGTAATCAGACTGACTAAAACGAATTTTGTTGAAAATGTTCGCCCAATTACATTTTATTATGACTATAAGCCATTTTGATAATTCTATTTTCTCAAGGAACATATAATTTTCATTTAATAAGATTGACTAGATATTGTTTTGAAAGACACTAATCGTTCACTCTAATGACATAATTACTGTTGCAAAGTTTCATATTTTATGCTACATCTGTCTCAACAAAACTGAAACACGGAATCAATTGGGGAGTCCAAATCATATCTGACAAAAGTGGTAAAAACATGTTTTGAGAAAAAGGAGAAAAAAGAAAAATAGACAATTTACAGTTTTGTTAATTTCTAGAAAATTACATATGAGAATTCTCGTCGCAGCAGACTTTGACAATTAAAATTGGCCATCATTTTCATCAAAATTTTGACATAAATTTATAATTTAGGAACAAAAACAAAAATTTGCAAAAATAGCCCCATATAATAAATCAATTCAGACATTTATCTTTCATTTCCAACCAAAACCAGCGGAATAGAATTATAATTGGATGCGGAAATTGAGTTTTAAGAAAGACCTCAGTTTTTGCCATAATTGTCAAAGTCCACTTGGATGCCACATATGAAAGTTTTCAAAGTTAATGTTTAAAACTCATCGAGATGTCTTTTAGCTTCATTGCATTGCAATTTATATTATACTAGCGGAAGTTCCCGGCGTTGCTCGGCAAAATGGTAATCGAATGATAATTAATTATTCCCATTTACTTATTCCAACATAAATAAAAATTTCAAAGAATTTTGCTGTCATACTGTACTGACCTGAGTTGTACCTCATTTTTAACTTGAAAGAGACGTCTCTTTTAGGTACTGCCCTGTATTTAACTTAAAAGAGATGTCTCTTTTTAGTTTGTGTCCAGTAATCAACTTAAAAGAGATGTCTATTTTTGGTGTTACCTATTACTTAACTGAAAAGAGACGTCTCTTTTGGGTAAACATTATGTTTCCTTTTTACCCGCAAAAATTCAAAAGAGGCATTTCAGTTTGATAAATGCTAAATGAAAAATGTTAAAAAATGCCAATTTTACATGATATTTTTGTAATTTGAATAGCCTATATGGTGAGAGTGAGGACCTAGACTTGTCATGCAAATTTTCAGAGTATTCCATTCAGTAGTTTTTGCAAACACTGCGGTCTAATTTTTTCATATTAATTTTCCCCCTACTCTTAAATTAAATTTCATAACTTAAATTTGCACCGTGATGGAGGAATCAAAGTGGATTTTATGAGTTTTGTGAAATGACATGTAAACTTTTAATACAAATTTCCAGCTTTTTTCACCAATTTCACATTTTATTAAAAAATGTTAAAAGTTGTCTATGAGAGTTTTTCCGTTTTTGGAGCTGAGTTTTTGAAAAATTTTGGTCCTTTTTTTACAAATTTTACTACATAACAAAATGTCCGTAGTAGAGATTTTTGAAAATTTTCAGTTTTTTAAATGAGTTTTTGCCCGATTTTGAGCCTGAGTTTTTCAAAAATTCTGTGAAGAAAGCCTTAATGCTTTTTCCACATTGTGACAGTCCATTTGACACAGATCCATCTCTTTTAGCATTTGATTGTTAAATGAGGTAAGATTACTTACTGACAACTGCCCCTGAGGCACATCCTGTGTAAATATATTGTTGACCAGTAGAATGAAGAGGAGAGAAATGGCATCTGATGAGAGTTTGAAGGACAGTGTGGCCTTTGTAAGTCATCACAGATGTATCACCGGGAACATTATTGCGACCCCAGGCAGCGCCGGACACTGAAAAGATGCCCTCATTACTAGGGTGTTTCAGGGAATCATAAAATTAAGTTTGGACAAGTTTTTCTAGTAGATTTTGATCTGTAGAATTCAAATCTGGTCTTAGATTTTCCAAAAAATGTCATTTACATGTTTCTACCTTCCTTTGAAGTTCATGGCTTTCCAAACCATTTCCAGTATTTTTCTCATATTGTTTTCAGTTTGTGTGTTATGCAATTCCTTCAGAGCACATTCAAAACTTTTATATGTCTTAAATTTCCTAATCTAATTCTCTGATTTTCAAATGGAGGTAGAAATATTAAAATCAAATTTTTTCAGGGGATTAAAATCTATTAAAAGTTTTTTCTAAAAAATAAAAATTGTGCAATTTTATTTTTGATGAAACACCCTATAATTACACAAAAGGCCAATGCTTCTTGGTTTTAAAGAAGATTTCATCCATTATTGATAAATCAAATTTGCTACAGTGCTATTTATGAAGAGAGTCTTAAATTTGGGAGTGATTTCATGAGAATTTTTCACTAATACTATGGGTCCCAAATTTTAACTACAACGTTATTGGGTCCCCTAGTATTTCCCATAAGCTTTTCAGCCAAATCCAAAACTTTTTTTGAATTCCCACATTATTTCTATTGGAAACATTATGCAAGGTGTAAACAAACCAAAGAGTCTGTCATGTTTATTTACATTTTTTCCATTATAAATATTATGGAAATTCAAAAGATGTCTCAGATTTGGCTGAAAAGCTTATGGGAAATTCTAGGGAACCCAATAAGACAGTTAAGAAAATTGGAGACCCATGGTATTAGTGCAAATTTCTCAAAAAACCACTCCCACATTTAAGACTTTCTTCAAAAATAGCACTGTACCTTTTCAATAAAAGTGTATACAATTTTTGCCTTAAAATTCATTCTTGAATACTTCTACTAGTGCTAATAACTTACTGGTGATTTCAGAAAAGATTTTTAAAAAATTTTTTGACCCCAATTTTGTTATGGAAATCAATATTTTAGGTATTAATCTGTACAAAATTGCCAAAGAAATGAAAATTTTTTATCATTTTTTGCCTGTGAGACCCAGTGAAAGTACAGTGGCGGAGGACAAATTTGACACTTCTAAAATTCAAATTTTGGA
>JAOWAT010304509.1:0-15482 GCA_028571025.1 Longipedia americana
GTTGTTATCGATTTTGACGGGACTTTTTCCACCGATCTTGTCGTTTAACTGTCGCTAAGTAGATACCATCGGATCAATAGTTTACTTCTGCTATGAATTTGATATGACTTTTCCAAATATGGGACAACAGTTACCCATTACAAATATTCTATAAGATCAGTCGCGGTAAGAACTAATCTTTTTTGACAAAAAATCACGTCTTTTTGAAATGTGGATCATATAAATATCATTGTAAACGTTTATAAATTACGGATTCCAACTGAACCAGAGTTTAGATTGGAATACCCGATAATAATCCATTGAATTTATCTAAGGGTTTCTTTCGAGAAATATATTCATATTTAAATCGCCAGGTATTCCGATTTCTAAGATAGACCTCACAAAAGAAATAACAATGTAATCATAGGTAACAAAACCTTACATACTGAGCTACAACGACTACCACTTCTACGTACAATCTTTTCCCTATTTAACAGATCCGAACCCACTCATCAAAATTTCCAAAAGAAACATTAAGAATAAACCGACTGACAAACAAAATGGAGCTAATCGACGACACAACATATGAGAAATAAAACGAGAAAAGCACTTCTCCGTCCTCATCACTACCATACTCCTCAATAAAAAAGGGATCGGAAGGAGTATGTCTGGTAGTCGGAACACTTCTAATAAATCAATAACCATACCTACTAATAGTAACCGAAAGCGAAGCAGTTGGCACAATCAACCGGGATGTAATCTATCAAATTAAAAATATCAAATGTCTACCCTTCAAACATAAAATGCTATATAGCAGTATCGATCAAGAGGACAACGAAAAGGTTCTAAACTTTATCAAAGACTAACTACTCATCAATAATTTCTACTACTGTTACGGCGAAGAACTAACCATGACCAGGCAAAGATTATGGTAAATGGAAACAAATAATAAACTCGGAAGCACCAGAGATAATCGATACTTCTGGAATCAAAAAATGCTCTAATTGTATCCTGCAACTCCCTGCTGGCAAGTTCCCATCGTTCAGGGATACATAAAGGAACTCTATTGTGAGAATACCTACTTCTCGTTTTACTATTTGTCCATCAGTCGGAGGAGTAAGGAGATGAGTGGGACCAGGTTTAACAGCAGAGGTCTTGATAACGACGGGAATGCATCCAACTATGTCGAGACTGAGGAAATATTTGTCTGCCACCAATGGCTGTTCTCACATGTCGGTGTAAGAGGCAGTGCTCCTGTCTATTGGACACAGAACGGAGTTGGTCAGTAGATAAAATTTCCCAGGTAAAGCTAGAACGAATCTGTCCTCCAAAAGCATTACGAATAGATATTATCAAGCTACAATTGTCAAACAACGAGTGTAAATTTGTTATCAAAGACAAAACTACCCGAAAAGGATCTAAAGAACGTACATTTAAAAAAATTATTTTCTAGAGATTCTAGTTTTATTTCTACAAAGTGTTTGGTAATAAGGGCAAACTACTATCATTTGATCTGAACTAGTAAACAAAGGATAAATAGAATGGACAAGTTTACATTGATAGATTCATTGAAGACAACTACACAAATTTGATAGGTCGACAAAACTTCTTTTGTGTAGATCGATACAACAATAAAATATTATCTAAACAGTACTTGGTTGCTAGAGTTAATTGCTTGGATTGCATAGATCGCACAAATGTGGTACTGGCCAGGATTGGTGAGGGATATTTGCGCGAGTTGTAAAAATTTATAAATTCTAATGTTAACATAACATAGAAAAAGTTAAATTTGACGAGATAGTTTTTACAGGGGGTGATTGGTATATGGGGAAAACTGGGTGATTCCATCAGTTTGATATATTGTGGCACATAAAGCGTAGCAACACATCTCACAAAAAAGTAGAACAACAGTTTCATGTCATTCCTGTCAGGTGGGATCAAATCAATCAATCGCTACTATCATGCCAATATCAATGATAACTTCAAACAAGAGTGTATTGATAGTCTTTTGAATAGGACAGGGCTGGAAGAGAGTGATCCACTGACATTGTCCAATTATTTTTAGGATAATATTACCGAACAGGTTTTGTAGGAAATTGATTTTTGTAGTTATTCTGAAGTTGGTCTATATTTGCTCACTTGGAATTGCAGTGAAGTAGACCCCTAAAAACTCTCTGCAGATCCCAAAAAATCTAAGTTGTTTTGGTTTCACTAGGATGATGTTGATATGGTTGTAGTTTGTTTGCAAGAAATGGTTGAATTGAGCAGTTACAATGTCTTACTAGGTAATAACGAGGGTATAGTTAACAAATGGCAAAAGTTTATCGAAAAAACTTTGAATGACAGGAAAGGAAATAAAATTTATAGGTATTTGACCAGCTATGATTTGGTTGGTATTAGCACTTTTATTTTTGTGGAATAAAAGCTGCATTCGAGAATCACCGAACCTGTAATATGTCAGGAAATAAAGACTGGATTTAAGGGAAGCTTGGGCAACAAGGGAGCTATCGTATTTTTTATAACTATTGATTCGACGAAAGTGACTATTATAAACTGCCATTTAGCAGCTGGCGAGGGGAAGCAGTCAGATCGAAGTCAGGATATTCAATATATACATCAGGAGGCCATAAAAGATCGTAAGAAGAGGAGATTTTTAGATCGGAGCTAATTCAGATTTTTGATAGGAGACATGAACTTCAGACTCGACGCAAAGAACGAGGACGTGAGGAAAATTCTATACAATGTATAAAAGCAGGAGGAGAACACACGTAACAAGCTAACAAGATCAGAAATAAGCGTTTTGCTGAAGACTCTACTACAAAAAGACGAATTGAAACAGTGCCAGAGTCAACACGGATCATTGAGCATGTATTCCGAAGGATAGATCACCTTCCTACCAACCTATAAGTATATTAAAAGGTCAAGAGAGTATGATACCAAGAGAACTCCATCTTGGTGCGACAGAATACTGTACTATTCCAGGGAGAAGTTAAAGATAAGTGGACTAAAGTACGGAGATGTGGATTGTTACGAATCTGACCATAAACCAGTGATGGGAATATTTAGACTGCTCATAAAGAAGGAGAATACGGAAAGGAAGAGAGAACTGATTTAGAAGTACCTAAAGGGATGAAACAATAACGTAGAATTCTACATTGGTTATGTATACTTTGGAATTGTAATTTTTCAAATGCATCAACGATACATCAAATCATTGGGGAGGGTTAGTTTTTCAGCTAATAAAGAATGAGTTAGTATTTCTGTTGGATGAATTAGGCCGATTTGACGATGTTTGGAACTGTTTGAAAGTTTGGTTGGATGGTTCAAGAGATGAGAAGTTGGTTGTTCCGAAATTTTGATTGTAATGATTGGTAGCCCGCATGTTATGGCTGGTTTCTTGGATATGTTTGTTGAGTTTGATATTTTCGAGATGTATGGCAGCATCATTGATTTGCTTTTCGAGTTCAATTTATTTCGGAGATTTATGATAGCTCTGCATCCAAAAAGATAGCTATTTTTTGAGTTATTGATTGCGATCGTATTCAGTCTAATATTGTTTCAGATTACGAAAGCGGATGTAAATCTAGTGGATGTTCTCGATTTCTGAAGACTACTTCTTGTAATTTTAAAGCATTCTCTAGTAAGAAACCAGAATCGGCTGAAGTTATGTCGGAATTGTGGATTATTATGTTCTTTAGGGTTACTTAGACATGAGTAAGTAGTAGTTAGCTATGGAATATCAAAAAAAGCGATATATTTTTTTGAATTTTAGAAATAGTTAATTGATTGACTAGTGCAGCATATTTTTTGGTTATAACCATGGTACGAATTTATCATATTAATATATGGGTACGCTGAAAAAATCACTAATTTTGATTTACTCCAAATTGGTCACACAAAAGAGTGACAAACTACTCCTAACTGATCTCGCCGTCACCATTTTTATCGACAGTCTCAAACATTTTTTTGATGGATTATTCGGTTTCATTAGAATTTTAAAGAAATTATGTGACCTAGTCTATGGTAATAAAACCACTGTGGTCAATGTCAAAGTATGCAAAGGCTTTTTAAAGGTGCTTCTTCGTTATTTTATTAGTGTCAAGAGCAGCGGCGAGGAATTAAGTGTAATCAATGCTCCCAGACCCATTAGTATCGATTATTTTCAAGAGCTTTTAGACCTTACGATTGTTGTTATTCTGAGGATTGGAATTATTCCTGATAATATCCAGTAACTAATCAAAGCATATGACCCCGTCTGCATTCTTGTCAAACTATTTAAAATATCTGAGTAAGTTGATCTTTTCAGTACTAGACAAGAGTTGAGAAACAATATATGTCCACACAACAGCTTGAAGTTTGTTTTTAAACTAAGTTACTGCTAAAATGTACATGGAAAGAAGATACCCTCTCAATGACTTCTTTTCTTTATTAGTTGTAGGTATCTAAATTCTTGTCTTTTGCTGAATAGTCAGGATATTTCGACAACCAAGGATGGTTGTATGCTTGTTAGGCGGTTGGTCGGTCTTTCGGATTTTTCTAGAGAAGTTTCAGAATGAAATCTTTGTATTATTTACTTATTTTATTCCAAACACTGCCTTTCATGATTATAGGTTCTTTTAGGATCTTTTACAGTACTTCCTCCTGGGTATCACCTTTGAATGGTGGGTATCCCGCCACAATCATGTAGAGAATAATTCCGCATGACCATAGATCGCACTTTTAGTCGTAATGCTTGAGGATGACTTAGGGAGCGATGTAATACGGAGTCCCGAGTCTGGCTTTCAGTTTTTATCCGGGTTTTTTCTTGCAAGCGATTCCAAAATCAATGATCTTGATAAGATCAGTATCTTTTTAGAAAAGCATATTCTCCGGTTTAATATCCCTGTGAACTATCCCTTTGGAGTGTAGGTACATAAGTGCCCATATGAGCTGCTTCATGATGCGGGCAGCTTCCTTTTCTTTTATGCTGCGATTGACAACTCTTTTGTACAGTTAGCCTCCTTAGCAGAGCTATAGGATGAGAATGTAGTAGTTTCTGAAATCATAGGCTTCATATAGTTTGATGATATTCGGATGGTCGAGAGACATCATAATACTCATTTATTCGAAGAGTTTTTAGTGTTATTATTTGTCAAGACAATTTTTTTTAATCTTTTTTGCTGCTCGATAAGTTCCGGTGTACTTCATCATGGTTTTGAAAACGCATCCATACCCTCCTCTTCCAAGTTCTACGAGGAAGACATACTACTCCAAACAGTTTCTCTTCTTCATTTTGATGAATGAATTCCACCGAACTTTAACCTATTATATCATTTTCTAGGTTTCGGGAGTGATATCCTACAACTATGCAATTTATTCGGCTGCAATTTCATGGAGGGTCGTTTTATTACAACTTTTCCTATGCTGTACCTATTTTGTTGTTGCAGAGGACTATTTGAGGTTCGTTTAGATCTATTTCGAGTTAATAGAAAGAGACACCCTCCCTCGTGTTGAAGCGATTGTCCGGCTAAGTTTAAGGTTGTACTTTTCAGCGTAATGAGCTTAGTCCATTGATTACCATTCGGGGTCAATTTCTTCGGATTGGTATTTTATGGGTTGGATGTACTGAAAGCTGATTTTATGGTAGATGTTTGAAGATTATGGTGCTCTTATAGGTTGGGTATTATTTCCCATTATTCTTGCTTATCGAAGAATATTTTAAAAGAAGCTTTAATTATGCCTTATTTGCTAATTACCTATCCGAGTTAAATACTATCATTTAAGGAATACTCAACCTCTTATCATATCATCTAGAAATTCTCACTTTACCGTCCATTCTGAGTTTTCACAAAATAAATGATAAATTCCACTCAAAAAATAAATAAATAACTGAACTTCTATTTTTAGAAGACAAACTATTTACAATCAATCTTATGGAATGTCTTTTGTAGTCGGAGTGCTACCTCCGTCATCTTCCCCGTCGTCGATGATGTAAGCATTGTCATGAACCTCAATTTGCTCAGGATCCCTCTCTCCACAGTACATGGTCATCTGTCTGGCATACTTCTTTCCTTTTTCTTCGATAAATGTAGGGAATGACACTAGGTTCAGGTTCTTTTCGGCATTCTATGGCACGAGAGTATCACGGATTTTAACAACTGAACCCGCTTTTCCTGGAACACTTCCACGAATATATAGAATATTGCGATCAACATCAATTTTAAAAATAGTTAGGGAATGTTGAACTGATGTTTTTCCTCCTTTTCTCCCGTACATTTTTTTTAGTTTAAAAACTCTTCCGGGATCTTGCCTGCCTCCTGTGGAGCCTAAAACTCTTGTGGTGAGAGAGTTCCCATGGGACTAAGGCTGCCTTTTGAATCCGAATTTCTTGATGGTACCTGTAAAACCGTGACCAACTGTTCGACCCAAAATATCAACTTTCATTCCTGGAGTGTAATGCCTGACCGACATCATGTATCCAATGGGAAGGACGCATCTTTTACTGACTTTAAATTACACAACTTTTCGTTTAGGAGGAACTCTGGCCTTCATAAAGTGACCAAGGAGAGGTTTAGTTATTTTTTTCAGGTTTACTTGACCCATACCAACTTGAACTTGGCAAAAATTCGGATCTTTGGTTTCTTTAATTTGAACAATTTGAACTCGATCGAGGAGAATTACAGTTGCTGGAACCACAAAACCCCAGTCATCCCATAGCGTAGTCATGCCGAGCTTTGTCCCTAACACTCCAATTCTTTTGAGCTTAGAATCCACTTAATTTTAAGGAATTTTTTGAATTTGGCCCTAAAATTTTTTGTTAACTGAATCGACATAATTGCCGGGAGGCGGTTCTAAAAACATTGATCAACAGTTTACTTCTAGTTGAAAATCCGACATCATTTTAATTTTTGGGATCCATCCCATTGGGTAGATATTAAAAATCCTAAACGGGTCTACTTAACTGAAAGTTCCTCATATTTTTGGAAGTGTCGATGAGGGCACTGGCTCCAGACTTCAGATGTATCTTTTGATGCTTCAAAATTAGATCCATGTCTTTGGGAGCAAGGTAGTTTTACAAAGATATATCTTGCCTTTTGTAAATTTTGAGCTTTCGTCTTAATATAAGAAGAAAATTACTCCGTCTATTTTGTTATCTTCTACTATTACACGGCACGTTGTTTGTTTTATAGTTATTGTTATGATTTAGAAAGCTTACCAACCTTCTAGTCTCCCGTTGCAAGAGAACGTTTGTTTTATTTGAGTTTGTTAGCCTTGGGCTTAGGACGGGACCACTTTCCAAAGTTGCGGATTAAACTAAAGACGTGATTCATGTCAGATCTATCTGATTAATGATAATAATGGAAATCAAAACATAGTGAAAAAAATTATGAGGAGCACCAAACAAAATATTTTAATAAGAAAAGACCGCTAGTTCTGCATATTAGACTAATGAATATGGTGATCAATCAAGAAATAGCGATGCTTCGAATTCGTTTGAGTAACTCATCATATTACTCGACTTCTTACTCTCTATACTATTGACTAGCGATCTCTTTCACTTCTTACAAAATATTTCTATAATGTTTTTCCCATTTTTTAAACTATTACTGCTGATTTTCAATGTCTTGTCTCAACTTCTTCTACTCTTTCACAGCAGCGATCTCTTCTTTTAAAATATTTCTTTATTTAACTTTACTCCTCTTCAGAGCGCTATAGTGCTATGTGAACCTTTGAGTTTTATATTTGAGGATTTTTTCGCACCTTAGTCTTTGTGAGAGTATCTTTTCTTTGACTCTCAATTTATGGTTCCTAAAATATTTAGATAGAATATACTCGATTTCAAGTGTAATCATGTTTGATTTTCGATCTGAGATGGATCTATTATAGTTCCTATTTTTGTGACGGTTCTGATGTGAAGACTGAAGGGACAAGTCGACAGGGTTTTGTTATACTGGAGTCCTGTGGATGACAGTCGTTTTCGACATTTTCTTTTACAGTGGAGTAATTCTCTTAACTGACACCTTTTACTCCTCCACATGATCACTTTTTGTATCTGAGTCTTCTTCCTCTTCGATAATCTAGTCGTTGAAAAAATCCCTTCCCGATCTGCGATGACTGAAGGATCTTTTCTATTCATCAATGGTACGAACGGTGACCTACAAATTTTACTCATTTATTTTATTGAAAGTTTCGATTAGTTACTAATTGAGGATACTAGTGTTGCTAACATAAATTTGAATCGAAGGCTTTCGTCCTAGCTTTTTTGGTTATATCTGTGGAGCTCTATTTTAGGGATTTTTTCTCTCAAACGGAGGACTTTTGGCCTAAAAGACTTTAGTGAGGCCAAGCTTTTGATAGAGCTGCCCCATGAGAGTGTTTTATTGGGTTTTGTGCGATTTAAACAGCCTAATTCGACTGTTTTCGGAGCTAGAGTCTTCATAGTTGAGATCTTTGAAGATACAGTTAAATTTCTACTTGGCTTGAAATCTGTTTTGCATGGAATTGAACTATTCATCTTCGATATTCTCGAAACTTGTTGTTTTTGTTTAGGAAATCATTTTGAGCGTATGAAAGGAGTGCTGACTAATGAGCTGTGTAAAGGCATTCTTGCCAAAAGGTTTATTTGTTCGTAAACAACTGATATTTCGATTGCGCATGGCTATTTCGTGAGAATAGTTTATGAGAGAAATTATTCTATAGAAGGATTTCGAATAATTTAAAACGAATTCTTTGGTGCAATGCAGTGCTTTTTTCATGATATTCTCTCTGCTCTATCCTAAATTTCATTGCGTGACCAGTGCTGAATTTGTATTCGTTCTCGAAAGTATCTACAGATAAACTGAAAATCATAAACCCAATCTACATATGCCATCGAAGAATCCATACTTAAAAAGTTAAGCTCCAAGACTGCCCAGGAAATAACGATTTCCATTAAAATTCCGGCATCTTCTTTCCGATATTAATAAAATTTATTCACAATAATCAATTAAATCCGCAATCATTTTTTTTTCATTTCTAATCCGGAGAATGAATTATTATTTAAAATCCATCTACTTCTATTGGACCAAGATCCTGAATACTGGGCTCCTTTTGAGGCAAAACCAGTCCTTTTGCAAAGTAACTATTTCTTGCAATTTCTGTTATCTAAGCGTTTTTATTTGAGGACTTCACCATTTCAAAAAAATGACTCTCGTTCATTATCAATTCATAAGGAATTCCGAATTATTGTATTCGTCCCTTCCTAACCACCGCTATTTTGTCATAGTCTGCCACTGTATTCAGTCTGTGAGCAATAGTCAGCACAGTTGACTCCTTGAAATTCTCTCGAAGAATGTTTTGGATCAGTTCATCAGTGACAGTATCTACGTTCGAGCTTGCTTCATCCAAAAATAGGATCTTTGGGTTCCTTACTAAAGCCCTCGCAAGACAAAAAAGTTGTTTCTGTCCCATCGAAAATAATTCCGACTGACTCGAAAGCAATCTGTTCAATTTCTAATCTTCTGCTTCCACGATAGGCTTCAGTTTTGTAATTTCCAAGGCTTTCCATAGTTCTTCATCAGTAGCCTACCCCAAAGGATCGAGATTTTCTTTCACAGTCCCTTTGAATATGAAAGGAGTCTGAGGTATAACAGCTATACTTCTTCTCAAAGTATGAAGTCCCATTTCCAAGACGTTACATTCATCTATATTATAGATGGTTCCAAGGCCTGGTTCATAGAGTCTTAAGAGTGCGTTGATTATTGATGATTTACCAGCCCCCGTCCTTCCAACCAATCCAACCTTCTACCCAGCCCTTACTAGCAATGTTAGGTTGTTCAGTACCTTTGGCAACCCAGTCCGATATTTTAACATCAGGTTCGTAATTTAAATACTCCCGTTTGGGGGCCATTTCTTTTTTTCTCCTGAAGCAGCAACTGCCTGGATACTTTTATCGTAATCAGTTTCCAAATCTGCCTCTGATGGAATACTACAGATGCTCATAGCCCTTTCAGAACTGACAATAAATCCATCCAAGAAGGTTAAGTTTCTGAAGATCCACTCAACCTGATCATTAATCTGTATCAAAAACAAAGCTGATATGGCATAAAAACCTTGCGTTTCATCTGTAATAATGACCACCCCAATTACTAATCCAACTCCGAGCAATATATTAGACACAACACTCAAATGGAGTCCAAATGTCCGCACCAGTACCCTTTGGGAGTACACAGCCGTGAGAGCCTTGTTAACTGTGCGGCAAAACCTCGTCAGGATATTTTTCTCCTGCTCATATATCCTCAGCAAGGTAAGCTACCCTACCAATTCCTTTAACTGTTTGAATATCGGACTTTTCCTCCTCAAATATAATTGCAGCGTTTGGACTATTGGTTGTTTGCAATAGTTGTAATAACCTACCACAAATATTGCATTCAGTGCTCCTACGGCAATGTAGTAGAAGTTTATCTGAAAAACATTTATCAACAGTGCTATGGTCATGAAGAATGCCTCGAATGTGTACAGCATTGTCCTCGTCAGCATCTGATCCATTATCCCCACATCGTTCGAAAAAGAATTTAAGAGTTTTCCACTGGTATTTACATCCAAATAGTGACTCTTTGCCCTACAAACTGCCTTGAACATGTCATTATGAATCACCTCATTGGTCTTGATCATCAAGAAATATAAAGCACAGTACCTCATCATCAAGAACAAGAAATACCCCAACTGGAGCAGTCCCATTGTCATCCAAAATTGATTAATATCTGCAAACAACCTTCCCTACTCGTCATTATTCTAGGCTTCGAATCCTCCGATCAACCTGTAATACCCTGTGTTGGTCGCCTACGCGGCTATAAACAACAAAATCATCAACGTGAATCCTAAGTAGTTGGCGCTTCTAAACATCCAATACTTCACGTAGGACATGAATCCCAGTTAAAGCTACTTTTCTTCGCTTTACTTTTCACCCTCAGAATTTATCTAACTCATACTAATGAGGGACATTGACAGGATGCTACTTTTTCTTCTCTTTTTTTTTGCCAGTTTTAGAGTTCCTTTCTTCAGAGTTTCCTTCCTCAGATACTTTTCCCTGGTTTCTTCACCTTCTATAATTTTATCGTTCTCCTAAGTCTCCGGTTAATCTTATTCAGGCAGGGTTTAGGCCATTTCCAACTATCTTAACTGATCCTTTATTTTATCAGGCTTGTCGAAACATTTAATCTCTCCTCCTTCTAAAATCATTGTCTTGTCGCATTCCTTTAGGTAATTAACATTATGAGTGGTTAAAATCACTGTCCGACCCTTTAAATGAACCTTTATCGTCGTCTAGAATATGTATTTGCTGACTGTTGAATCCAGAGCTGATAAAGGATCGTCCAGTAAATATATATCCGCATCCTAATACAAAGCTCTCGCTAATGTTACTCTTATCTTCTGTCCCCCAGACAGACCGGCACCGTTCTCACCAATTTCAGTATTGTCTCCATGTTTAAGTAGGTGAAAGTCATTTCTTAAACATGAGTATTTTATAGCTCTTCGATATTGTTCGACGTTGAATTTCCGACCAAAAAGAATGTTCTCTTTAACTGATCCCGAAAATAGGTATGGTTCTTGCTGAACCAGACTCACTGATCCTCTAACTTGTATTTTTCCACTGTAATATGGAATATCACTGAGTATAACTGACATTAACCCGGATTTTCCAGAGCATATTTTCCCACCGATTCCGTATAGCCTTCCTTAGCTCAGCCTTATGTTCAAATTCTTAAAGAAAGGCTTCTTTTTCACTTAATCCTCGCTCCAATATACGCTCAAGTTCTTCATTAACACTTCCCCAACTTAAATCCCTTCGTTTTCATTTTGGACTTCCAAAATATCCTCTGCTGCCCTTTTATTTTCTCCACCGTTTTCCATCAACATTTCGGAAGTAGCATCAAGTTTTTGGTTATCTTTAATATTTTTTTTATCGGTACCCCTTGAGCCTTTGGTTTGAGTTGTCTTTGGGATGTTTTTCTTCTCCTAGTTCATCTCCTACCCTTATGGTCCCACATTGATCATCCTTATATCCTGGATATTATAGACATTAGCAAACCTGTCAAAGATGACCATGATTTAAAAGTAGAAACTCATGCCGACCACTCCTTTTTCAGTCATCAACTTTATGTAGCTCATGATTTCGAACATGGAAAAGATCTTTGCCACGGTTAAACTCGTTGGATCACTGTAGTACAAAAACAATATGCCAGTCAATGCCGACCAGTATGGCATCACTGTTGACAAAGCTCTCTCTAGGGCCTTTACCGCAAAGTATTTCATGTATTTCGCAACTTCCCTCTCTCTTATGTTGTTCATTATCTTCAAAAATATATTCTACCATCCATACACCTTCATGATCTTTATACCTTCCAATACTTCCTTTGTAAAATTCGCTCGCTAGTCTCGTACCTAACCCATTTCTTTCAAAATTCCGCTCGCAAATTTCCCAACTCCTATCTGAATCGGTATTATTATGGCGGGGAGAACTCCTACGATTAGCCCCAGCCATCCAAACCTGAAGACTATCAGAACTACATAGCCCAATAGTCCGAATGGAGCCAAAATTAAGACCAGGAGCAACGTTACATCGTTTTGACACTTATTTAAATCGCTTGATATCATATTGGTAACCTTCCCAATGTCAGTTTTCTTGGCCGCATTCCAAGACAGTCTAGATATTTTGTAGAAACATCCAAAGACTATCGAAGAAACCATTCTTTCACTAAATATCGATGCCTCGTAAAACCCGTTTATCCTGCATATATTTCCTATTAATATTGTTCCCGTAGTTCCTATTGCGAATATGTACGATTCCGTGACCTGCCCACTCTTTACTGACTCGAAAAGATAGAAAATTAGGAGTGACATTCCCATCCTACAGATAATCTCCAGGGACAAGAATATCATGCTGCGAGCTATTACCCACGTATTTGAGTTGATCAGGGCTCTGAGAACAGAGCCAGCTTCTATTTTTTGGCCGTCATCTTCGTAGCTCCTCAAATTGTTCATGAGAAAAGCTCCGGTACTGTGAGATGAGTCCTCTTCTTTGATTTTGGGAAGACATTTGCCATCGAAGCCGACAAATTATGCCTGTGATTCCTGCGACTCTTCTTCCTCTTCCTATAGCTACGCATGTATTCCTCGCAGTTGATCAACACCATGCGAAAAGAATAGCCTTCTTGTCAAGCAACTTCTAGACGCCTCGTAGTCAGGAATGAACTACTTCTACCCTATGATTGTTGTTTGTTCAAATTTTTATTCAACTTTCATGTTCTATATTTCGAATTAAATGTTTATCTAAAATATTCCATTCCATTCAATAAATACCATTTTTCGATACTGTATCATGCATGTAGACTCAAAGAATTCTTGCCACTTTCAAAGTGAGTTGTGATATCTTCAGTGATTTATCGTGTTTTTCGATTATTTTTGCCAGTATTTTAGTATCAATACATATTTTGCAGTAAAAAAGCAATTTCCCGGAAAATCAACCGGTTAGAACAACAGAATTTCATTGCTTCAAAAGCAAGAAAATTCTGGGTGGGTTTTTCTTTATTCGAAACTCGAATTGGAATAAAAGCCCCCCTATAATAAAAAAAACCATTGAATCGATGGAAATGAGTAACCGCATGATTTTTTTTGTTTATGATTGGTTCTAGTTGTAGTGGAAAAGTAATTTTCAAAGATTGCTGCTTTGAACAGAACAATTTGAAGTAACGGGAAAAAGTTCCTTGTTCTATTGGGTTAAATAAGAGATTTTACTGAGTAACGAAAATTAAACAAAATATGGTTTAGAATACGTCATCTTCTGATCTAAGAACAATCCTCTAGGAGGGTTCTGAACTTAGTGATAAAAAAAACGTTATTTCGAAGTTGAAATTAGTCAAGATTAATATTTTTTTAATACCCTTCTAAAAATCTCTGTTTCTCAGCTCCAGTTTCTTTCTTACTTCATAAACCCATTCTGATGGCATCATTCTTAAAAGTCAACTAGAAAAAGGCATAATTTTATGAAATGTAATTTTTTCTTGTAATCTTGTCTTTATATTTGAATGAAAGGGACTTCCAACATGATTCTGTAAACTTTAACTTTGGCATATTTGCTTTCTTTGTCAATGCAAGAAATAGTACCCGAAAGAGACGCAAGATCAACTCGGCAATATAAGGTACCTGATAGTTTTTCATTTGAATCTAGTAAAAAAAAATATACTGGCATATATGGAAGTTAACTCCAAGACAGCTTATCCGACTAATATGGGGTAGTCCCGGGTCATGGCTATTCTTCAGATACACAACAAGTTTCACCTTTGAAATGTTTCGACGTTAAGGTAAACCCAATAACATATTCTGGAAGCATTGTGTAGTTTGATGAAGGAATGAAATACACAGAATTCGAACATGCGTTTAAGATTGATGTGAGTATCAAGGTATCGGTGCTTTTCTTCAGCGTTTCACTGTCGACGGAATACATGAGATCAATCAGGGATACGGAATACAGTCTTTCAATAAACTACTACTCCATGGTTGAAGGGGAGGCCAGCATGGAAATCGGGTATGGAGATGCAGCTTTAACTCCAAGTGGGTTTCAAGCCTATGATCATGGAAACAATCGGGATTTTGGAGTAGTATGCGGAGATAAGATAATTACGTCTTACAAAACGGGCGCGATGCTGGCATTGACACTAAACCTGGAATTCAAAACCCACTAGTAGAAAAAAAGTTTTTCTGTAGAGTTTGGCGCTGGCTTTGGATCATTTGTACACATTTCTACCAAAATTCAAGAGATCGCTTCTAAGAAAAATATGACTGGAACAGTGGTTATTCATGGTCTCCAGTTGGGAGGAAGCCCCTCCCAGCTAGCTAAAATACTAAATCACAAATGTGGAGATCACTACTGCGCAGCATCCTGTGATATGCAAAACATGACAAATTGCGTAGCTGCTGTAGACGGACTAATAGACTATGCGGTGAACGTGTTTCCGAACCAAGTTTCAATTGAGGATCAGAAGGGAATAAGTTCCTACCCGGTTGGATTTGCAAACGTATTGGATATAAGGTTTATAGGATTGAAAACACCCATGAGTTATGTGACGGATGATGTTATTAAAGCTCGATAGAATCTAGCATTGGCAGTTGAGGAAAATCAGTACTATCTTGATAATTTCGGTGCAATCCTCACTAAGTATCCAAAACCCTGGAATTAGAAAGAGTCCTTCTACCAGAAAGTCCGGGAACTGTATGCCGCATGCAAGAACAACATGGACAAATTGATGGATGGCAAAGACGGAGGGATAATATGTTACACTGATCCCGAGCACTGCATCCAAAATTCACAAAAACTTATCTCCAACCTCACCAAAATAGACACCAAGGACTGGTCATGGATGGACTTCATCAAGATAAAACTGAAACTTTACAACTGGATGTATTATCGAACAGGAAATCTAAAAACTGATTACACTCCCGTAATTACGTAAGTACCTGCGGACCATTTGACTTCTGTATCATAT
>JAOWAT010304620.1:0-15461 GCA_028571025.1 Longipedia americana
GAAATAGGCATCTTTCACTTCTTAAGGATCAAATAAATATAATATTGAAACTGCAGCATTTCAATGAATTAAGCTGATAGATTGGATTCGTACTTTGAATTTACATCTCTCCTTCAAATGTTCATATTGTGACCATTTCACAAAAAACAGCATATCAATACATTGTAACACAGTTACTCTTTCTTCATTTCATGAACAAAGTGCGCAGAGGCAAAACTTTCTGTTACGGTCAGCTCCTGCTGCACATTTATCGAACCACTCTCTCTCTCCCTCTGCACTGCAAAAAAAATGTTTCTATGTAAATGAAAATTCTGAATTAAGATCCATGTATATCAAAATAAATAAAGGATTAATTTGATACATACGAAAATCTTTCAGAAATTTATTAACATTTTCGAAAATTAGAAATTCAAATTTTTCACCGCTGCAAGCAAACCACTACCACAAACTTTATTTTTTTCAAACAAAAGTATTGGAATCACTTGTTCACATACCACTCATAGGCACTATTTCTACTGCAAAGCAGAGAATTATTAATGCCTGAATTTGATATAATTTCACCTGCTGCAAGCAAACTATAATTCATATTAAAATTTTACCTGCTGCAAATAACCAATTGCATAAAATCAACAAAAATCACTTCTATTGCTACAGGCAATTATCTCAAATCAATCAAACTTTTACCCGCTGCAAGCAATCTACCATTCATATCAAACTTTACCTGCTGCAACGATACAGTACACTCTATTACACGGTAAACTTTACCAGCTGCAATAACAAAGTACACACTCTTGCGGTAAACTTTACCAGCTGTAAACCACGAACTATAAACATATCCTTGCCAAAGTTACTGTAATAGACTCAATTATCCTAAAACTAAGAGAGATTTTACCAGCTGCTAAAGCAAAGCACAATACAACATCAGTTTGTAGCATCAAAAACAGCTGTATTCTATCATAGCAATCAAAATGGCGGGTCACATTACAACAGATGACCACAAAGCCCTAAGAATTGCAAATTTAGATACTCAAATAGCAAATATCAAGTATCACATAGAAAATTCAAAAGATGCACTAGACTACTATAAAGAAATCGAAAAACCATCAGCCAGGGATACCGCTAAAATAACAAACATAACAAAGCGTATTGATGAGCTGAATGATGAACTGACAAAAATCAAGGAGGATAAAGAAAAACTGCAGAACCCTCCTAAAGAGGAAGAATGTGATTTAAACATTCCTCCCCAGATCGCCGATGGTGACGAGTTTGAAGCCGATATAAAACTTGACTTCCTGGAAAAATACCTGGGAATTTTGTCAAAAGACAACTCGCAATCATGCAAGGACTACTTACAAAGGCTGTTTGCATACGGTAGACCTAAAAAATTCACCCATGATCAGTACAAACAAATCCTCATAGCTCTATCTGAGGATCCAATAAAAGGTGAATTGATAGCTATGGAAAGCGATAACCGCAGCCTAGAACAAATTACATCCTTCTGCATCAAAGCCTTCTACAAAGAAGAGGGAAATAAAGAAAAACTTGCACTATTGAACAAATTTAAGAGAGCACCCACTGAGGGCATCACTCAGACAATGGCAAGATACGAGGAATTAGTCGGCAGAATCCTCCGAGCTGGCTGTGATGACGCAGCAGACTGCTTAAAAGAGGAGAAAATGATAGAAACACTCCTGAAACACCTACAAGGCAAAACAAAAGAAAAAATAAAAGAAAAAATAGCCGATGCCAAACTTGATGATATTAAACTCAAATATAAGTCTCTCCTAAGAAAGGCAGCAAACCATGAAATGCAACTTAGGGAACTAGATACAGATGATATACATTTAAACAATGTAACAGCTGATATCCATGGCCCAATTAGAACAGGAAGATACTCCCAATCATCTTCATACAGGCCATATGACTCATACTCGCACAAAACTGAAAGTAGTAATGCTAGATTCTCGAGTCACCGTGATGCCTCTAGAACTCCATCAGCATCTAGATATGATCAAAGAACAAGGTCTTCCTCAAGGGACCCAAAAAGATCTGATGTAAGAGATAGTTCTCAGTACCGCAGAAAACAAGAGAGAGATCATTCTTTTAATAGGAATAGATCAATTGATAACACATCTTCCTCTCCATATCATCAAAATAAAATCATTGAGGAATCATCAAGACAAAGTCGTAAAGATCAGTACATGCAAAACAGCAAACACACAACTCACAATCGGCATGACAGCAAGCCTCGTGACACTTCTCTCTCATTTTCCGGACAAAGAACGGACACTAGAGATAATCAAAATGAAAATCATTTCAAAAATCACCATAACAAAAGAGACACCTCTAATAATAGACATCAAAATGATAGAGGCAATTCACAACAAAGGAATAAAGATAAACCAGATTATGACACAAGGCATTATAGATATAGAACGCCATCAGATGACAGAGGCTTCGAGTACAATACATCTTTTAGGAGACATTCACCCTCCAATAGCCGCTTGAGAGATTTTGACCACGATAAAACATGCATTAAATGTGGCGGACTGAGGAATCATAAAAGACCACCAAAATTCACCTTTGACAATGCACATCCCGCATCACGATGCCCACATTACAAGTATTATAACAAATTCGGATGCCGAAACTGCTTTGCTCTAGGCATTGAAAGCTATCACCATGAGCATGAGTGCAAACTTTATGGAAAATAGCAATTACTGTTAGGCAATCATGTAGGCAAAATGGAAATAGATAGCGATTCACCACAACAGGTACCTATCTTGTCAAACATCAATGAGCAGAATGACTCAGAAAGCTCAATCATAGGTCAAAGCAATCAAGAACACCTAAATGGTAAACTTGACCATGAATCATTGAATCATCAAACAAGCTCACATAATAATGATACACAAAATCACACAAGCCCTACTATGATTGACCCAATCAATCAAGATAGTAAACAAGGTGACAGCCACCATACATCACCAGAACAAACACCTATCTCACTAAGTACCTATAACACCAATGACACAGAGACCACAGATTGTATAAAAGAAAACCAGAAACAAAATAATGAATTAATCCATAACAATCAATATACATCTGATAGTAAGAATCAAATAATCTCAGATTCTACTACTGCAAACAATCCCAACTCGGAATATAACAATGACAAGCATAACTCAGACAAAACAGACCAAACACCAAGTTTGTCTAACATTAATATGCAACAAGAGCCAGATACAAATTTCAATGGTTTTAACATAGACTTATCAAAAGTAGTGTCATACAAAGTAGACACAAGCAGGCTCAGTGGAAGCCTACCTTACATAAAAGGACGTTTCCTCATTGGAAATAATGAAATAAAACCATTTTACGGACTCTGGGACTCGGGCAGCTCTTACTCCCTGCTTAGCGAGAATTACTTCAATAAATTCCCAAAGGAATTAAAAAGTACATTCATACCAATGCAAAATGGGAACAAAGTCACCACAGCAGTGACTGGAAGCTCTACCAAAATTCTAGGAAAAATAAAACTTTTAGTAAGCATGCAAGAACACAACTTGGATGACTATCCACTCATATTCAGTCAAGAATTTCTCATAATAAGAAATTTATCACACAATGTCTATTATGGCAGTGATTTTATAAACAATGGCAATATTAAAGCAATGGAGGATCATGCACAAGTTACACTGAAATATCCACCAAATTACCTTTTACCAATAGATCCACATAACTTTGATAGATGCAAAACCATAAATCTACATTACTTTAATGCACAAAACCTAGAACCCATACTATGCAATGCAAACATCACAATTTCACCATATGAAACAAGGTTTGTAGAATGTTATGCAAATAATACAGATATGAAGGAAAATACATTCTATATCTATCCAGAGACAGAACCATCTGACTCAATGGTAGATGAAGATTGCTTAAATCCCTCACCTTTCATTCCCAAAAGTATTGAAACACTTAACAAAGAGGGTAAAGTCGGAATCTTAGTTCAAAATATGCAAGACCGACCTATACACCTACACAAAAATGATACATTAGCTGTAGCTGCCCCATGCATGGACATAGCTTCAATATCTATTAATAACATAGAGGCTCACAATATTAAAGACCTCATGATGCGCAAATACCCTCTAGAAGAGGATATTACACTTGAAAGTGCGCACAACTTAAAAGATAAGTCTATTCCTGACAACACATCAAATTTGCAGGAAGAACATCATTCTGGTTTAGAAATAAACGACACAGAAATTAATTCCATGGAAATATTGGATGATGAGAACACACTACCAATACAACTAGAACCAAAAAAGCTATCAAAATCAGATTTTACTGAACAACAGTTCTTAGACATGTTCAATTTGGATCATCTGACACCTAATGATAAAGCAGAGATCACAAAAATTTTAATTGAGCATAGAGAAGCTTGGGGACACTTTCCCTTCGATTGCAAACGCGCTAAGAACTATGTACATCACATCAAACTAGCTAGAGAACCTAGAAAAGTTAAACAACGTCAAATTTCACCAAAAATAAAAAATAAAGTTACAACACTTCTTAAAAATTATGTTACATACAACATAGTAGAAGAAGCAAAACCAAAACATGTCAGCAACATTGTTCCAGTTATGCGAGCAGGCTCAGACAAACTAAGAATTACATGTGATCTGACCGAACTCAATAGTTGCCAAGACACAAGCAACCGCACAACAGCAATAGGTGCACCAGAAAACCTGTTTTGCAACCTACATGGCCACAAGTATATAGGCTCAATGGATGTCTTACAAGGGTACTTTAACATACCTGTAAGCCCTGAAACATCCGAGTACTATGGAATTTACACAACAAAATCCCAATGGCTGGTGAAATTTCTAGTACTTATACAAGGTGATAGAACAGGAGTTCACACCTTCTGTGATTACATGAATGAACTATTTGGACACATACCTAACGCCATCTACTGGCTTGATGATTTGGTTTGGTTCTCGAATTCAAAAAAAGAATTCATTGATACATTCATACAAATACAAAAAATAGCTATCTTGAACCACCTATCATTCTCTCCCAAAAAGTTAGAGATCATGAAACCAACAATTGTCTTTCTGGGGATTGAGATATCAATAAAGGAAAACTGTAAGGCTATGACTGAAGAAAAAATCAGAGCCATCCAAGAAATACCAACACCAAAATCATTTCGCCAAATATTAGCATTTATATCCGCACTAGGATACTATAAAACTTTCATCCCTGGTCTGGCTAGCGCCAGCTTTGGATTAAGAATGGCACTGAGACAAAAGGACAAAACAAAATTCAAGTGGACTGACGAAATGGCAGAAAGCTTTAAACAAACGAAACAAGCTGTCAGTACAGCTATCAGCAACTATATTCCATCAATGGACACTTGCTTTAGGCTTTTTGTTGATGCGTCTGAGCATGTCTTAAGCGGAGTTCTAGAGAACTTATGTCCATATGACAATGAATGGAAACTAGTTAGTGTCTCATCAAAATTGTTGCCATCAGAAAAATTCAACCTTACCATTCTCTACAAAGAGATCTTGTCTCTGAAGGTACACTTGCAAGTATTTGCAAATTACATCAGACATACCAAAGTCATATTGGTAACTGATGCAAAAGCGATCCTGTTTGCGAGCCGCGCTAAGGACACTTCCAGTCCTCTCTTTAGAATTGCTATGTACATATCATCCTTTGACATAGAACTTCATCATTGTAAGTCGGCCGAAAATCGGTCCGACTACTATTCAAGACTCCTTGATCCTTATAAAACAAGGAAGGAAAAGAAAAAGGAACAGACCTCGCTAAGTGAAATAGAGGCTGAGATCCAAAATATGGAAGTAAAAGATTACTATTCAAGCAAAGAAGTGAAAGAACTCCTTACTTCTGACTTCTCTAAAAATACAGCTAAGAGAAATGACATTCTTCAAAAAGCTAAAGAACATGAGGAAGAATGTAAAAAATTCTATGACACAACACTAGACCCAATTCTACCAACCTATTGTGTTGAAATAAATCAAATAAAAGTCAACAATGTCAATCACAAAAAAGCTATGGATTCCATATTAGCAGGGACATTAAGGGCAGGAAGAATGACACTAGCACAGTTCAAACACTGCCAAGATGTTGATGAAAATATTAAGAAAATTAAAGAAAATCTCAAATCAAACAACCCGAAAGTGAGACAAAAAGCAGAATCCCAATACATGCTAAAAGATGGAATTTTACTCAGATACTACAAACAAGACCTAAATAAAGACCCAGAAACAGAAATGATCAGGCCAGCAAGGATATATGTCCCAGCCTCATTGGTGGATTTTGTCCTTGAAATGCATCACTCCACATTGGTAGGATGCCATATTCAATCAGAAATAATGGAAGAAACAATCAAACGAAAATATTATTTTCCATATCTATCAGAACGGGTAAAAGCTAAAACACGCACCTGTAAGTTTTGTTTTCCTTTTAAACCAGATACCTCCAAGCCAGCCACAGTAGGTATCGCACGCAGGTCACCAGGCCTACCCCTATCCACCATAATTGCCGACCTTGCGGTAAATCTCAACCTGACACGCAATGGTATGAGACACGTCCTCCTGGTATGTGACTGCAGATCGAGACATCTCGCGCTGATTCCTATTAAAAGCCGAGAATCAAAAGAAATCCTACGAGCTTTTCTAGTAGGATGGGCAACAAATAATGGCTTTCCAGATGAGTTTTGTTCAGATAATGAGCTGTCTCTAGTGAAAGGAGAATTTGGAGATTTTCTAAAAAAGCTCGGTGTGAAATTCAGCCCATCTTTGGCTTACTCACCCCAAAGTAACGCAATGATTGAAAGTAGAGTAAAAAACATGAAAATAATGTTAGGCTCTACACTAAACCAGAGTGGTATAAAGGAAAATTGGGATGAAGTGCTCCCTTTCATTGCGAATGCTGCAAATGCATCTTACTGTTCATCAATCAAAATGTCTCCAAATTTAGCATTAAGAGGTTTTGAATCAGACCCAAGCACAATAGACATCTTAAAACTAGAACCAATAAATAAAATAGAGCATGCTGATGACTCTATATACTTTAGAGATGTACTCAGAAGGTTCAACCGAGACATCCTAGATAGAAATATTGAACTAGCAGACCTAACAATGATAGAAAAAAACCAACGAATGAAAAACAAAAACACAGTAGACAGAACATTCAAAGTTGGAGATAAGGTCATGAGACGCAGACGCCGCCACTTGCTGGCGCCCTCGGTGTCAGCCGCCCTGAGCGGTCGCTGGATCGGTCCTTACATTGTGCTAGACGCCAAGGACTACCAACTTGTATTGGAAGATGTAGAAACCAATGCTATCATCAAAGATCACAAAAGACACTGCCGCCTGTATGCAGGTCGAGAAGATGACCACAGGTTACCTGAAACATGGGATGATGATATAGTAAAACTTGCTGAAAATACAAACAAACATTCAATGCAGACTAGATCAAAAGTTAAAATCTAACAAAATTACCATGTAAAAAACAAAAACAAAAAATCATAAGTCAAATTCTAGGCAATTTAGGCTCAGCTAACCCTCCACAGGTGAAAAAGTGCATGATATCTAATTTACCTCTGGCCAAGGAAAATTGCACATCATGTATATAACAATACTAATAATTGTGGCCTCTCCTTACGAGCCCCATAACATATTTTTCTAGGCTGATCCAGCTATACATGGGAGGGGATCAGTCCCTGAAAATACAGAAATGTATGGGTGTTGGCGTTGTAGTAAGGATTCTAAAATAATGCCTAGCATTATCAAGGAAATAACACTGCTATATGCAGCTGCACTAGAGGCACAATTAGCAAACTAGGTTTAAAATGTGAGAACTAGGGTATTCAACCTAGCCATTGTCTATGACACCCTAGATTTGATGAACTGATCTTTGTACCCCTTATTTTAGACAACTCACATATTTCTCATACATAAATACATGCATTTTCAGTAAATTCATCAGTATCATCCCAAACCTCATACTGTAAACACCTACAGCAGCAAATAACAGCACAATGAAGTGCAGTTTCATTGTTGCAATGATAGTATCAGCCACAATTCAAAAAGCAATAAGCTTTAAAGCTGATTTTCAAAAGCTAGGTCAACTCTATCTCAATGCTACTACATGGCACTTCTACCAAGAGTATGATGCCACTCTTCTAAGAGAAACAGTAAGAAAAGCAAAAGATTCATGTCCCAAAGACATAACTGAGCTCACAACTTGGCATACAAAAATTGAACAAACTAAAAACCCAGCTGATAATGATACAATTCATATCATTAGACTAGATCAAACAAAATCAGATGCAGCACAAACATGTGACTCATATGGGGCAGATTGCTCCCTAATAAAACCAAAAAATAAAACAGAACTTAACAATCTAGCTTCATTGCTACAAGATAACTTTTTGTACGATGCTTGGACAGGATATGAAACATCTGACCAAAAGAACTGGCAACAATTTAGCACAGACATGCAAACCAAAAGAGCATCATGCAATTTCCCATACAAAATGCACTCAGGGAAATGCATAAGGTACATCACAAAATACATAACCCTGAAAAAAGCAAAAGAAACTTGCCAGGAACATTATGCAGAATTATTTGAAGTAAACACCTATGAGGATATAAAACTGCTAAGCACCATTGTGACTGAACATACCAGCCATATTTGGCTCAAAGGTCACTATTCTAATGGAGCTTACCCTCAGGATCGGAAGCTCTTTTGTGGGCCAAATTATGACAAATCACTGGCACCAAACCCAGATGTGAAGGGCACCACTTTGGTCTTTAGGACCAAGTGGAATTGTCTCGATGACACATATGAAAATAGTATACACCATGATCAAGATCCAGCACACCCCTACCATTGTGCTGCAGTATGCATCAAAGCTCCAGAACAGGCAACATATTATATTAACCAAAACTTAAATGCCAGAGCTAAAGCCAAACTTTTTGATCAAGGAGCCATAGCAGTAACAGCATCATCACACCTGCTAGTAACCAGAGAAAATGAAAAAAGACCTGGAATCTGCAAATGCCTTAAAAATCAAGAACAAGCAACACTCTTAAACACTCTGAGAAACGTAGTTTTGCAGGATATAAGAGCTACCAAAGAGTCCATCACTCTTGACTGCAAACATCTAGATAAACTTTTGCTTGAATACCCATTCTTGAATACTAACAAATCTCTGAAAATTGAAAAGAGAAGTGTCAAGAACTTAGGAAAGGTCTTTGGAAAAACTCCAAAAGTACCTACAAAAATAGCCTCCAAAAAGATCACAAAATCTAAGGCTCTAGCCAAACTGGGTGCTGCCGCTTCAGGCGTCGGCATTGCCGCTACCACATGGAGCGAAATAGACCAAAACTTTCAGCTCCAAGACATGCAGGATAGACTAAGCGAAACAGAAGGAATCCTTGCAACAAACTTTATTACGGTAGCAACAGAGCCAATAGATATAGGCTTTAATACACAAATGATGACAGAGCCACAAAATGGCGTCACCTCACCTGAGGCATTATTGAAAGCGATGGAAAAACAATCAGACACACTATCGTTTCTCACATATATGAACATCGTAATTGGGAACTTGCAAATTAAGCAATCTCATTATGGCACACTCTCAAAAGGCATCCAGGAACAGCAAAAAGAGATAGCCAAAATTGAGAATATGATACTAGCAGGCAAACCCAGACCAACCACAAGGCTTGAGTCACTAGTATCAAAAACACAAAGGAAACTTCCACATGGCTACAAGTTTATGTCTCAATCTTTCTCAGACATCATCAGAACCTCATCAGTTGCCGCCAGAACAACTAACAAAGGATTAGCGGTCATAACAGAGGTTCCAGTAATTGTGGAAGCATCTGAGCTATTCCTTTACAGAACCACAGCCCTCCCATATAGCATAAAAGGTGAACCGGTGATCCCGATCTTAGAGTCGGATTATCTAGGAATCTCCGACAGTAATGATCAGTACTTGCTCCTTGAACAAGACGACTTTGTTCGGATAGATTCAGATTCCTACTTCTTACAAAACAGCATACCTATTTACACCTCAGGGGCTAAATCATGCTCCTATGCACATTTTACCAGGAATCCCGAAGAAGTCTCAGAATGCAGTTTTCACCATCTAAAAAATGAACGATTTTTCCAGATAGACCATACTGGCATTTTACATTTTTTCATGCCCACATCAACAACAGCCAACATCCTTTGCCCCAAACCTGGCAAAGATTCCACCACTTCCCGAACCCTGAAAGGGATAGGGCAAGTAAAAATTCCACCGGGCTGCAAACTAAAAACTAAACATTTCACGACCATCAACCCGATCTTTTCAAATAAAACAGCTGACTACTTGGCTGAATCAATAGATCCAGTAATCACCATGGCAGAAACATTACCACTTCCACCAGACACATCAGACAAAGATGATGTTTACATCCCCAAAAAAGCTAGTAAAACAGCAGATGCTATATATTTTACATTAACGGTAACATTTTCAGCAATCCTCACTATCTTATTATTAGGATGCATGCTATATACATTCATAAAATGCTACCTCAAGCAGACTTCCACCAACACACCACACTTAGATAATCAGGAAGCTGTGGAGATGGAAATAAAACCAGCGTTGACCATCTCAGAAGTGGAAGACGCGGAGAGTGGCGATCAATCAGGGAGGCGGCAACGCCGCCGGAAACATAGTACTACAGAGGTTAACACAGACCCACAGTCAAACTAAAAACAAAAAAAAATAAATAAATAAATAAATAAAACAAAATAATAAAAAATATAAACAAAATAAACAAATAAATAAACAAACAAACTTTTCCAGAAATCACTCTATTATTTTTTACAGTGCAATCCAGCAACAACTGGTAGTCTACACACCCTCCTTCCCTCCAGTAATAGATGATGACTCTTCACACTGAAAATGAAATCTCAAAAGTCAGTCAGACACAATCATTCAACTGTTGAACAACAAACCAGAATTCAACTTCATTCAAAATGGAAAACTCTCATAATAGCATGTCCAATCAGGAAATGGAGCAACTTCTTTCAGAAGACTATAATCAACATCAAGAAGCAGCTCCACAACATCAAGAAGCAGCCCCACAGCACCAAGAAGCAGAAGTCCCTCAGCAAACCCAACAAGCAGCAGTCCCCCCACAAGCAGCAGCCCCCCCACACCAAGAAGCAGCAGCCCCACACCACCAAGAAGCGGCAGTACAAAACCCCATGTGCATTAAACTACAATGCCTAGATCTCCGAAGAAAATATGATGGAGTTAAAATGATGTACAACAGATTATACTCCAAACATGTCTTGCTGCAGCAACAGTTTACACAACACCAAGCCATCCACCAACAAGTGGCACCCAGCCACTCCCAAAACCAGGACCATCATGTGCAACAGCAGCCAGGACATCAAGAACCCAGCCAAACACTAACACCACTCAGGAGTTTAGGCATGGATGCTGAGATTCACTTAGAGCTGTTGACTGAACATCAAGTGAACATAGACAATGTGACTCTGCCAAAGAACGAAATTAGAAGTGCCATCAAGTCTCTGAGAGACATTGTCGTCGAGGAGGTCCGTAAATGGAATCATTATGGACAGATCCTCCGTGACCTACAAATTAAGGAAATCACACAGAAAAACATTCTCTTGTTTTATCAGGACTATGTAAACAAATCAGATTGCATCAAAATAATCACTGATGTGAGACTAGTGCCACTATGTATTAGATGCAAAGTGTCAGAAAATCAACACCGGCAGAAAATATTAGTCCAGTTTACTAATGATCAAGACCAACAGCAGCCTCCTCGGTTTAATGACTACAAGAAGGCCGGGGGCAGACACCACCCAAAAAAGAGAGACTTTCAGCCCAAAAGGCGTGCATTTACCAGGAAATTTAAATAATTATAGTCATCCTTAAGTGTAGTACATGTGATTTTTGGAAAACCTCTATGATATACCACATATTGCCAAATTATTTATATGGCATTTAAAAGTTAAACAGTGAATAAACAGTGATATACCACATATGCCAAATTATTTATAAGGCATTACAAAGTCTAAACAGTGATTACTTCAGTGAAAGCACCTCAAAGCATACACAGTGACTTACCACATTTGCAAAATTATTATATGTGACAAGAACCTCAAACTATGAACAGTGTTCTAACAGTTATAAGATTTCAAATAAAAATTTATGCTACAAACTACAATAGGAAAACAAGAAACATTCGACGCGGAAATTTTACTATTAGTGAATTCACAATTCTCTTATTATTACTACATTTCATTATTTATTATTTCAATTTCATTTCATTCAGTCAGTCATTTGGGAAAAGAAGTAAATTTTTTAGGAATCACCCACTTGCACTGTTGGGTGAGAGCAAGATTCTTTAAATTAGACCATGCCTTGAGAAAGTGTAATGCAAAAGACCCCCCCCCCATTTAGAAGGGCTCCTGGACCATAATACCACAATATTTGTTGGTATATGTTCCAAGACTCCGCCGGACAGGAACAAATTCAATTCTGCAAAAATTTTAATTTTGGCCCCCCAAGGGGGCCCAAACCGCCCTGAAAACTTGAGTTTCTAGAACCTATACTCATAAATATTCCTGTATAGCTTCTAAATTTAGATTTTAGTTTAGAGGAAACTGAATGAACCGGAATTGGAACAGTTGAATAAACAATATTTGCTATGATGCTAAGATATGTTTTAACTGAAATAAACTCACTTCTGTATACCACCTTAAACTGTGTAGACCTATTATTTGAAAGCTCTTCAAATTCTTTTTTATTTTGGAACTTAGTGTAAAAGTGATCAACTCAATCTCCAAAACTTAGGTTTATTATTCATTTAAAAGGTAATATAATAGAAAGGTAAACAGGACTGGTCCAATTACACCTAAAGTATTTTGGGATTATTTGGTACCAGTTCCAGTATTTCCGGCCAGTAAATCAAAATTTTGTCAAAACTTCTTAAAATTTTTAGAAAAAAATTCAAAATAAAATCAACTTCTTTTCCCAATGTTCATTACACTTTTATGAGTTGAAAAATAATCTACACATTTATGAGTGGAAAAATGATCAAACTGAGGAAATAAGTGGACAATAAAACCGATCATTATACAGAATATCCATCTCTATGATATGATATCCACTTAAATTGTGACTAAAATAATAAAAGCAGGTACCTCATAACAAATAAAGGGAACCATTTTCCCATTGTTAGTCACAGGACAGAACTAAGAGCTTCCACCCTTCTCATACATTTCTAGCTCTGTTCATTCATGAAAATAAAGACAAATAAAAAATCTTGTGTCTTTATTAAATAAAAGGTACTCATTTTTAGTTGACAGATCAAATCTCATTATTTGATGGTCAAAATCTTAATCCATAAGTAAAAGGAAATAAATAATAAATATTTCATCCTGATTAATGACGATGCTAAATATGATCTGAATGAATGCTAAAATCATCCTAAATGAATGAATGCTAAAATCATCCTAAATGAATGAATGCTAAAATCATCCTAAATGAATGATAAAAATCGTCCTGCATTCATCAGTGGACGTTTTATGCTTAAAAAAAAATCAAGCACAGCATAGAATTAAGCATTCAAAAATTATTTGATCTGATTTTTCATCATATTTACGATCAAAAATCGTCCTGCATTCATCAGTGGACGTTTTATGCTTAAAAAAATCAAGCATAGCATAGAATTAAGCATTCAAAAATTATTTGAACTGATTTTTCATCATATTTACGATCAAAAATCGTCCTGCATCCATCTTTGGACGTGTTAGGCTTAAAAATCAAGCACAGCATAGAAATTAAGCATTCAAAATAATTTGATTGGAAATTTTCATCAAATTCATTACAAGAAATGTCCTGCAATTCAAAATAACCAAAATCAGATGTATTCAAACGGACAATTATTAGAGAAAGTGTGACCATACACCACAAAAGATCTTACTCGGAAGACACAAAGATAGCCAACTTCGTGCATAACTGTCACAGATCGAGACTTCCCAATATTCATGAGACCAAATGAAATGAAAGAAAGGAAGTTACATATTGACATAAATAAACAATCATTAGTCATTAACTTCTAACTAAATTTGGAATATATCCTACATCTGCCGTAATTTCATGAAAATAGGAAAATTAGATAATAAACAAAAACGAATTTTTCATCATTTCATGATCAAAAAATCGTCCTGCATTCATCAGTGGGCGTTTCATGCTTAAAAATCAAGGATAACATAGAAATTAAGCATTTTCAAAATTATTTGATCAGATTTTTCATCATTTCATGATTAAAAATCGTCCTGCATTCATCAGTGGACGTTTTATGCTTAAAAATCAAGCATCATACTGAATTCAGTGTCAAATTTAATTAGGTCGCAATTTTCATCAAATTCATTATATAAATGTCCTGAAAATCAAAATAATAAGATTAGATACATACAAATGGACAATTATTAGAGCACCCTCATATTATATTAATGTTCATGGTAAAAACAGAATAAGAAATTTTCTCAGTTGCCGAACATCTGCTCATTTTCTGAGTGGCTATTATTTCCCTTGTGCAAGCCTGCCAATCACTTCCCTTTATTAATTGTACGTCTGGCTTTCAATGGATGCACAATTGCACATGTAACAAACCAATTAAAGAAAGGAAGTTACATTTCAGATAAATAAACAATCATAGATCATTCATTCTCTGGAATAAATTTGGGAAAAATCTAACATCTGCCGTAATTCGAATTTCATGAAATAGGATAATTAGACAATAAAAAAAAACGAATTTTTCATCATTTCATGTTCAAAAAAATCGTCCTGCATTCATCAGTGACATTTTATGCTTAAAAATCAAGTATAGAATAGAAATTAAGCATTTAAAAATTATTAGATCTGATTTTTCATCATTTCATGATCAAAAAAATCGTCTTGCATTCATCAGTGGACGTTTTATGCTTAAAAATCAAGGATAACATAGAAATTAAGCATTTTAAAAATTATTTGATCTGATTTTCATCATATTCATGATTAAAAACATATTAAAAATCGTCCTGCATTGATCAGTGGACGTTGTATGCTCAAAAAATTAAGCATAGCATAGAAATCAAAGAATCCAAAAATTATTTGATCTGATTTTCATCATATTCATGATTAAAAATCATCCTGCATTGATCAGTGGACGTTGTATGCTCAAAAATTAAGCATAGCATAGAAATCAAAGAATCCAAAAAAAAATTATTTGATCTTATTTTCATCATATTCATGATTAAAAATCGTCCTGCATTGATCAGTGGACGTTGTATGCTCAAAAATTAAGCATAGCATAGAAATCAAAGAATCCAAAAAAAAATTA
>JAOWAT010304731.1:1962-15456 GCA_028571025.1 Longipedia americana
AACGTGCTAATTTTTATATTTACAATGATCAATATAATATGGACCACTAATGTCGTTTAGAAATGGCGAAGCTAATAAATTCGACTGAGTCAGGCCTTTGGAGTCTCTTAGTTAAGTTCTGAGGATTAAAAGCGAGCAAGATTCACTGGATCATTTCGAAGAAACTTTCACAGTGATGAGCTCAATTTCTAGTACGTTCCAACCTGGAGGGTAGTCCTGAAAACATCTTTTACACTCCTTATAAGCATCGTCTACATCTCGTTTGTCGTAATTCTGATAATGATGCTCTTCACGCTCAAGAGCTATCTGTTCCAAAGAGGTTTCAGCCAGGATCTGGTGAACATAATCCCGTCGGTCCTGATTGGTCTGACTGTCCAGTTCTGTAACTTCTTCTTTACGGTATTGATGGGACTGATTGCATAGTTCTAAAACCACAAGACGATCAGCTAATTCTAAGATTCGCTCGTATCCAAGTCTTTCGTTGTCACTCTCGTCCTAAGATTCTACTCGATAGCCATCTACGCATTTTTTTCATCCTCGCTTCAGGTGGATTTTATATGCAGGATAAGAACAGCCACCGGATAAATGTATTTTTAAACGTAATACTAAGCGTCTACGACTGTGACTATTTTGTATCAGACCAGCTACTCTCCTTTGTTCTGATCGATATCGCCACCAGCTTCGTTTTCTCCTTCTTCCCCTATCTCAAATTCAAACTCAAATAATACTTAAAGGAGCAATCTGCCAGTCAGCTGAAATTCTGCGGGAATTTCTTCGAACCGATTGATTAATTTTATGAAGAGCAAGATCGTATGGAAACCTACATGTACAACGAATAAATTGACCGAAGCTGGTAGGCATACCTTGGCGTGATGACCAAGTTTACTGCTCTGGCCCTGTTCGCCCCAGCCCTTCCTTTTTCATATTCAATGATGTTTCTGGGCGGTCTGGTAAGTCTTCACGCTGGAAAATATGAAGTAATATTTTTGAGTCGTCGGTCGGTGCCGATAAAAGTGAAATCGATAAATATGTGGGCGTACATAATGGAATTCCTGTCAATAATATCGATTGTGGTGAATCTACGTACTTTTGAATGGCAAATATTTAGTTTACATGATCTACACCCGGAAAGTATTCACACAGAACCAAGCCGAGGTATTCTTTATCCTTCTAGTCGTGTTCTTCATCTTCAAATACTACCTCATGCTTCAATACGAGAAATCGGAAGACATTATGAGCAAAAGAAATAGCATAAAAACCCAGAAAGTGCTGCTCGGGAAAGGAAGGGACGAAACTCATATCGCCCCGGAATACATCAACACCGACGCCGAAAATGTCCACTATGACGAAGAAAAACTCAGGAGGAGGTTTCCCGTCATCCCCAAAGCCAATGTCAAACCACTTCCCACCAGATAGTTCCAATACAAAACATTACTGTAATAGGTAATTACCAAACAAAAAATACACTGATTTTTCATTCCTTTCCTGCCTTCATCTGCTCTCAACAATTTGCCCCAACGACTATATGACTATTCTTTTATTGACAATTTATATATAAAATCTAACCGCATGATCGGTCTATTGTTATGTTATGTTATGTTATATATAAAATCGAACATATTTAAATCATCAGTAGCCAAGCATCGTAGATATGAGACCGTTTACATCCTCCGAGTCGCTCAACAGAATTTCATCGATGTAGAGTGATCTTTCCGAGGAAGGGAAACTCAAATAGTGCATCACGAATAAAATCAACATCCCCAAGCCTAAAAGGCAATAAAAAGCTCGAAGATAAAACTTTTTAGACATGTAGGCAAATCAATCTGGATCTTCAGCTGATAAAAAACAATTGATTGTCGACCTTTTTGACAAGGTGATGAATCCACAGGAATAAAAATAAGAGGGAGAAGGAGATTGGAAGTAAAAGGATGGAAAAAATATCGCCAATATACTTTCATATCTCCTAGGCTAATATATGGATTTTTAGTACTTAGTCGGTCAACAAAAACTCCTTTACGACTGGGAAGTATAAGCACTCAAAAATCAGACCAGCGACGCTCAGCTGGGAGACTTTTTAATCAAAATGCCAAACCCAGACAACCTCCCATAAATTTACCAATCCAAGTACCCCTAGCTCTAAGAATCGAAGTCGAACGTAGTCTATGTTGACCTGAAAAGTGCCTATGAATATTACAGATAACTTTTTTTCATTTAAGACAGCAAGGAAATCCACGAAGACCAAAATTAAGAAGTAGCGTTCATTCTTGCTTTCTTCTTCCTGGAGTTCAGAAATAGCAAAGTCCCTAAACTGGATGAGGATCACTACAAAACTTACTGTGTCAAACTGTTGTCGATGGTCTAGTACTACATGGACATAAAGTCAACTAACTTCCAGGAATTCATGTAGCTGAGGAAAGAAGAGAGAATCACCGACTCATAGAACCAATTCCCACGATATCTCAAATAAATGTTGACTAACATAATGAGCGGAAGGCACAAGCAATAATAGCTTGACGCTTTGCTATAAAAATTAAAAAATGCACTTCATAAGATCATTAACGATGAATTCAGATCTCCAGCCTACAAAACGCTCACCGAAGGACAGGCCAGGTCTCTCCTATGGCACTGCAGATCGATCTCGTAGTTACTTGGGGAGTTTCCCGTCTTAATGGAGACTGCTTTGACCAGTGCTTTAAACAATTTTTAGGACGGGGGTAAGGGAGACGGCACAAGAAAACTCCATTCTGGATAGACTATCAAAAGAAATGTTGTCGGTGATCACTTTATTTACAATCTCTAAAGTCATTTCCCTCAAGATGTCCTCACCCTCATCAGAAAAGTCTTATAGTACAGACTCTGCCAACGAGGAATGCTCCATGTCAGATCTTTCATGAGCACTGATGAACATCACATTTTTATGGTCCTCAGGAACTCCGAAGAAGTCCTTGAGTACCATGCGCAAAAAAATCAAATCAACACTTAAGTCTAGCTCGGTGCCACCGACCTATTTTCTTTCTAGCCAGTCGATCGCTATTTCCGTCCTCTGAGGCTTCACAGCTATGTCCGCGACAAGTAGTTCGCAAAAAAATACAATCTCAAATAGAAAAAAGGATAATAGGGAAATAGCCCCATATCCATCGAAAGTGAAGTGATCAATATCTACAAAAAAGCTTGCAGAATGAACTAAGACTAACTCCGCTCCAACATCATTACTGATCAATAAGATGTGGACACTGCATACCGATGGATCAGAAATGCTTTAGATATCGACTATCTCGATAGCGATTAGGTCGTCTCCAACTCTTACAACGATAATGAACTCTCCAGGTAAACTTGGTAAGCTTATTACATATACAACAAAATGATCGTAGAATTTGTTGGAAGAGCTAAAAGCTTCTATAGAGCATAGAAAAAGAGTGTTGAACCCTATATCGGGCTTCTTCTCAGATTAATGTTTTTGAAGGCCCTTTATACTGCCAACAATACATACAGACACCATCGTAATGGTTGGCTTTTCGTCCCTAACGCAATTCCAAATGCGCTCACCAACACTAACATTCTTAAAAACCTGTGGGATAGATTGAAAATATAGAGCCCGACCGGTTTCTGGAATTATGTAAAAACTAGTAAAAGCTAGCGAATATGGCGAAAGTATGAAATTAATGAAATGAAAGGTCGATCTAAATTTCTACCGGCAGACAGGCTCGTCATCACAAACAAAATCATATAAAGCTACATTAATAGAGCTCAAGCTTTAAATAGTCTCCACATCCTCGACATCTATCCACTGCACGATCCATTCATTCTCAGAAATATTTAAATAAAACCCTACCTTCAAGTTTTTAAGTAATTTTAGAAATAGGCAAACGAAAGCAGAAAAAAGATGAGAGCTCCTCAGCTCGAAAGTAACTAGAACAAAAAAGACAAGAAAAAGAGTAATATTCTTACTGATGTATTCGGTCAGTACGAGTGTCCTTTGACGTAATCTGACTTCACACAACTGTGCATCACCGATAGACTCTCGTTTAGATGTTCCTCTTTCCTGTCCTTCCATTCTTAAATCATCAGAAACTACTCTGGATAAAAACTTGCCTTCTACTTCGAGTACCTCAAGTTCTTTACGGTCAGAATATTTCCTCTAACAATACCGGCTCTCATTGTTCAAATTCTCCTCTGGTCGGAACAAGGCTAAATTCTCGAATCAGGCAGTTCAACTCTGACTGGATTCAATAATGTTGTTGTCTTCATCTTCACGCTAGTAAATATCGTCTGGACAACCAATGCAATTGAAAAATGGAAGCTCGAAGAAAAAAAACTCAGTCAAGCATTCGGGGTTGATAATCTCACGGACTAAGACTAAAAAAGAGCAAAGTTCGACGGATCATTCAAACGAAACTTTGAAAACGATGAGCTTAATTTCTAGTACGTTCCAAAGTGGATAGTGTTTATAAAGACGACGTTCACCCTTCTGCTCATTCTAACTTATGTTGCATTTGTCGTGGTTCTGATAATGCTTGTTTTCACAGTGAAAAGTTTCTTGTTCCAATCGGGTTTTGATCCCAATGTCGTAAAACTGGTCCCTTCAATCCTAATAGCCGTTGTGGTCCAAATCGCTAATTTTATCTTCACAACCCTAATGGGTTTAATCGCATAATTCTAGAACCATAAAACAATCAGTCAATACGAAGACTCTCTAGTATCTAAAACGTTTATCGTAACTCTTATCCTGCGATTCTACGGCATCTTTTTATATGCATTCTTTACCCAGCAGCTGCAGGTGTAATTCATCTGCAGGCTGAGAACAACAGTCACCTAACAAATGTAGATAAATATGTTATTATTTAGCATTTTCAACTGTGATTACTTTGTTTCCGATCAACTGCTTTGGTTCGTCATCATCGACATCCTAACAAGCGTAGTAACCGCCTTTATGCCCTTTGTGATGTTCAAAGTGAACAAATATATGAAAGGAAGTCCAGAATAGAAAGTAAAATTCGCCACTAACTTTTTTGGAGCGATCGACTAATTTTACGAATAACAAGATGCAATGCAAACCTATGCGTATACAGAATAGCTTGATCAAATCTGGCAAGCCTATCTCAGCTACATAACCAAGTTCACCATAATTGCACTATTCGCACCAGCTTTGCCATTCGTTTACACTATGATGTTCTTCGCAGGCCTACTTAGCATACATACCGGAAAATATCAAATCATCTACCTCAGTAGAAGAATCCTCCCCGTAAAAGTCAAATCTATTAATGTCTGGCTTACAATTATGGAAGCTCTATCCACATTGTCCATCGTCGTCAACTTACGTATTCAATCTCCTATCATTCTAGTATACGTCATTTATACCCGAAATGTCTTCCCTAATGATAGAGCTCAAATATTCTTTATTCTCCTCGTTTTGTTTTTCATTTTCAGATATGCTCTGACCTTGCAGTACGCACCCTAAGAAAATGTCATGGCCAAGCGCAATTAAGATAGAACTTTGCAAGCTTTGCTGGGAAAAAGCGTCACTAATACTCATCTCAGAGAATAACAAATCAATACTGATGCCGACAATGTCATATATGACCAAGAAAAACTGAAGCGGGAGTATCCCAGAATCAGATTGGCACAAGTTAAGCCCCTCAAATTTAATGGCAGCAAGGACAAAAAGAACAAAAAATAGTGATCAGAACTTTTCCTTAATTTAGGAATTCATTAATCCTTTCGCTTAGAGGTTATCAATATGTTCTTTGAATCCAATTTCTATGACTCGCGATAAGAGTTTATTTGATATAAAATTGACTAATGTAAGGACACACTTCGGGTTCGAAGGATCAAAAAGGGCAATAAAATCCGAGCTAGTCCGATATTCTACTCCTCGCAATTCCCGAAGCCCAACTCGAAATTTACTCCAAGTACATCCTCCTCCTATTTACCGAACACTCCAAAGGAAACACCTTAACCCTGTCTACTCTCCCCTCACTCGTTCATTAGCATTAAAACTAGCGACCAGATATCAAGAATAAGATTCTCATGCTCAACGATCATGATCTCGTCTTCTAGACAGATGAAGATCAGAAATAAATCAAAATTGTCAATATCAAAAAATAAAATAATGTCCTTTCCTTCCGTGTCGACTCTATGTCGACTTTATTAACCGTCCAAAGCATCCTCAGAACCAAGATGTGCTAACTCGGCTTCTAAAAAAAGTATAGCATCGTCAAAAAAATCGGGGAAGGGGCATCCGCACAAGTTTATCTAATATAAAGAATTGCTGACGGCAAAATTTTTGCAGCCAAGGTCATCTCAATCAAAAATTCTACAGAAAAATGCTATGTAACTATTTTTTTATCCTCAGTAAACTTTTATAAACTAGGTACGACTGCTGAGAGTGCTAAAACACTAAAATATAGTTCGCTTGTAGAGCGTGTACTACTCCAGGAAAAATCTCTATCAAGTTCTTTAATACCTCAGTGGAGGCACCCTCCTCACCCAACTACGCGAAGTAATTTTTTTTTAAAAAAGAGAAACATTTAGAAAATGCCTGACAAATGGAGAACTATCAGTCACCTTACCCAGGCCATCTAGCATATGAGACAGAAGAAAGTTCTCCATCGCGACCTCAAACTGTAGAATATTTTAATCAGAGTCAACTAGGATGGGAGCAAGGACTACGTCGTCAGCGATTTTGGTCTCGGATCTTGGATGAATGAGTAACATCCAATCTTCGAAAGGTGTGGAACGCCGGGTTACATTGCCCCCTAAATATTGAAAGCTTAAAAAGGTACGTTCATCCTTAAACACTAAACTGACATCTTTTCATTAGGAGTTCTCGCCCATTTTGTGTACCATTATCGTTTATACAGGTAGGTTCCTCTATAAAGCACTCTTTAAATACGACGGAGACACTCGGGAACTCCTTCTCAGGAACAAAAAAGCCTCAATCAACTTTAAGAAAGATATGTACGCTAATCTGCCACCAGATGCCCTGTTTTTCCTGGAACTTACTTTGGCAGTCGATCCGAAATCCAGAGCGACTTCCTCACAGCTGATAAAGCATTTTTTTTCAAAAAATATTTCGAACAAAATTACTCAAAAGCACGTTACTCCTCCCAAATCTAATCGACCTCGAGAAACTGCCAGAGATGCAACTATAACAGAACCTAAAGTATCAATTAGGAATGACTCATACTCCAACCGTAAAATACAAACCAAAGAAGCAAAGCAAACTTTTAAATCGAAATCGCTCTTTAAAAGCATATAAAAACTCTAAAACGCTGTCAAAGATAAAAAGAAATAGAGAGTAAAAACCGAAAGAACTAGGAGTTTCTTCGGCACAATTATCGATAAATTTCAATTTTCCAGCGAAGGAAGCTAGTCTATTAAAAAGAAAAAGTAGTCAAGTCTGAAAAAATTGTAAATGAATTAATTTACGTTATGATTTAATTTTCAATTATTTTTGGTAAAACCTTCATTTAAACACGACATCAGATAAATTTAAAGCCGAACCTGGTTACCATCGATAAACTAATAATAAAAATATGTCAGGCACAGAACCTCCCCGAAATAAAGCAGAATAGGCCCAGAGCCTTGAGATACCCAACGCTTCTTCTTCAGACCTCAACCTGCACCTCTCCGCCCAATTATCTCAATAGCAAGAACTTAGCGAGCCGGAACTCGATCCAATTTCGACAGTGGTGATGAACATGAAATTTTTTTGTTCCTTATTAATAACTTAGCAACCCGTTCCTCCCTAAGTTCTATAAAAATACAAACCCCAACTAGTCCATCAGATCACCAGTTTGCAAAACTTTGCCCCTCAACGGGAATGGAGATAAATAAAGATATAACTTCTTCACTAACTACTTAATAAATACAAAGTCCGAAATAACATCGCAGATTATAATTGTTTCGCCAATCTCACCAATCTCGATCAACTTCTTCACTAACTATATTAAGAGAGAGACAAGATTCGCCTGGAATCAGTTGCCACGCAACCATTTAATTTCGCAAAAAATCAAACTTAACTCCAGGAAACCGGCATCGCCAAATCGCAAAACGTCGAAGTCACAAAAATCAATGCTGCTATCAAAGTTCTTTGGAAATAACTGGCTATCATCCTCGAACAAGATGCTTTTACCCTTTAAAGACTCGAAAACTACGATCCTTACCAAAATAACACCCAAAAATATTAAGACACAATTCTCAGCAAATGCTCAGACTACTCCGTATAACTCATAAACTGCGATATTTAATACTAGCCTCAGGTATTCCCGTGGGTCAAACCGCAAAAACATGCTCTCTATGTAAGTTAAGTCATCAAAGCATACGAATCCATAGCACCCATCAAAATCAAGTTCGTAATGCCCAATAACTAAGATGGGCCCATCATTAAAACCGAGAACTACTACTTTTAGGATATCGATCCCGAAAAAATGGTTATCTGCCACCCCAAGCCGTTTACCAAAACTCTTGTAACCTACTCCATCCAATAAGATCTCAGCAAGGCACTCACAATGGAAAAATAATATATGAAATAGGTAGAATTGCCTATTAAGTGGAATTTCTCTCCCGACACCAAATTGTTGACAACTCCTCATGGTCGCATCTTTGGAATCAACTGCAGAACAACCAAGTAAAAAGTGGATCAGTCTATGTACGAAATCTCCCAAGACAAAGTTTCAAACTGTGGAAGAATACCGCAACCCAAAAGATAATCTGCAATCCTCTATCTCGACGACTGTATTTACGTACTCGGAGGAAAAGGGCCGAATTAACCCTGCTCAAAAAAGAACTTCAGGTATAAGCTTCGGGAGAAAAAATGGTAGGAAATAGCCTAGAGTAACTTCCCTCTTAGAAAGGCTATTGTCTGCTCGTATCAAGATAAATTTATCTTTAAATTTGGTGGAATCAATGAGTTCGACTACGTTAGCAAAGCTATCTAAATGTACGACCCTAACAGCAATACCTGGGCTGTTGTGAGAGTTTACCCAAAAAGTGCATTAGAAGAAGTTTAAATTTTATAGGAGTCCTTGGCAGTGCAAATTAACGAGGATCAACTTTATATTTTCGGCGGAAGAAATAGTAACGGGTAATTTATAAGAAATATTTAGCTTTTCATCCGACAGTGGGTTTGTGTTGAACATCAGCGAAATACGGTAAAGGAAGAAAAGAGCAGCTAAGGTTTCCGGTGAATTCTGGAATGTCAGTGTTGGAAAAAGAAACATTCTATCGTATTTTGGCTCGTTTAGCCAATCTAACGTGGTTATTTACGGAAACTCTATCTATGCATTGAGAGGTAAAACGACTCAGATGCCTAAGGAATAGTGATTCTGAAGAGGCAGACTTTCTAGTAAAATTAGTTATATTACCTTAAATTATAAATATCACCGGTATCCATCTCAAAAAGATGAACATTTAAAAACAAGTTCTCTAGTTCTTCCGTTGCTATCGTTGCCAACAACTGGCATAAAAACCCTCGTAGACATAATGCTGTGGTACCATTTTCTGTTCCCTTTGCTCCAGGATAACCTTAAACACCAATCGCTCCTGCCCTAACTGCCCCCAAAAACTCTCCTACCGCTAGTCTAAACTCACCAAAAGATTCATGTCTTCAATCACAGCCAAATGCGAATTGGGATGCTAAGAAATCATGCTCATCCAAGACATGGTCAAACATAACTAGTGCTGCCCGAAAAAACAAACTCATTGTAAAGTCTGCAAAAAAAAAATTGTCGCTGCTTAGTTGCCGGAACATTGGATGGAAGATCACCCAGAAAGTGCAAACAAGTATTTCATGGAAATACACCAACATGATCCGAAATATAAGCAGCCATCTGAGGTCAAATCACTCCCATCTCAATTGAAAGGATAACCAATATCTCCGTCTTTGAACAGCAAATTGAACGGTAATCACCAAAAAGCTTTTCTTGGAATTAACGGGAAGTATAACTGCAAAATAAAAATAAAACTCAAGGATGGACACTTTTAATGTGGTCCTAATAACAACTGCGATCAGTGCATGAAGCTAGATATTAACCAAATTCATCTCCCAAAAGGCTATCTTCTTAACCAAAAAGGCTGTGTTAGCAGATATGACGATAAACTCCAAGCTTTTCATTGCAGCCGCCACCTACCTCTTTCAAGATTTTCATAATAAACGACATAGTGCACAGCAGCATCACCATGCCCAGATTGTGGAATTCTAGGTATGCTAATCAAAGCGGGAATGTATAAATAATTTATATTTTGATCCTCATGTAAAAAATATCTTGATATCTCGCACTTCACTATTTTTTTGAGTCACTCTCCGATTTACCTTCACCTTACCTTTCCTATATCTTTTTTTACTTTTGTTCAGCTTGTTGCTCACTCTCATCGCATTATTTTTTCCCTTTTTTTTCGCTTTGCTATTGAATCTGGTATTTTTCCCCGTATACCTTGGATTACTCATACCCAGCCCAAAGTGCAAAATGATGAAAAATGATTCCGGCGGCAACTGACACATTTAGACTTGCAGTTTTATCAGTGTACTGCTAAATATACACAAACTCGTCGCAAATTTCCTTGTGCACTGGAATAAGTCCAGTTCCTTCGTTCCCCATGAAAAAGACGGTATCCCCTGAAAAAGGGTGTTTATGAACAGGTTTGCTGATTTCGCCGATCTAAACCCCACAAACCCTGATTTTGTTCTGTTGAAAATAGGTTTTCGCTTCCCCCAAAGAATGAAAGCCATGGAAATCCATGTGTTTAAGCGTACCCTGATTACCAAAGAATTGAAAATCTTTCATGACTTTCATCTTTTTGCTTGTTTCCGGCTTGTTGGTAATATAGAAGATTTTTTCGATTCCAAATGCAGATGCACTTCTGACTATGTTTCCAATATTGTTCTTTTTGCTGATGTTATGAACGAGTAAATAGGCTTTGGGTTTGCTGACAATTTTCTCCATTTTGCGAGTAAACTCAACTCGAAATTATAAAAGAAATACCTGTTAAATTTTGAAGTTAATTTTGAAGTTAAATTTTGAAGTTAATTTTGAAGTTAAATTTTGAAGTTAAATTTCGAAGTTAATTTTGAAGTTAAATGTTTAAATAATCAGTCGGGAACTTTCCTGTCTGTTCTCACAAATAAACTTTCTTCCTATCCACGTACATGTTATCCTTAGCCTCGAACTAAAGCCCTTCCAAGGACTCCTAATTTCCCCCGTAAAGCTTCAACAATCGCATCGTAAATCGCGGTCCTATTTCCTGCAAGTTAACCCCGTCAAACCCCTATTTAAACATATACCGATGGTGTCTGAAAAATATGAAATCCCTCTGGTTGTGAAACGTTACCACTCTCCTCCCCTTGAACTCCGGGTTCTGAGGGAAAATGGAACTCAACAATCTTCCCACTCTAACTCCCACCCTCGAGTCGAAATTATTCAGTATCAACTCCGGGTAATGGTCGGTTGCCACTCCATGATGGTATATCTCCTTCTGAAACTGCAAACTTGTCAATCGGAACAACGCCATACCTCCAGTCAGGCATCGTACCATCATTTCCCACCCGTGAGTGAATCTTACCACAACCACGTGTGAAAACCCTAATTCCCTTGCATACTTATACATCTCGTCCAGTTTCATGTCTCTTCTAGGATAGTATGCCACATTGTGGAGGACCATCATTAACTCTCGAATCAAAGAATACATCTTTTTATGGGGTTTCAAACAGGTTGTTATCAATACTTTTATCGGCTACTAATCATTTAAAAACTTATTGAATTCGTCCAAATTTTCCTACTCATAATCCTATTTGAAATCTTCTGCTGCGAGTTGTTTGTCCTAAATGGTTTGCGGCTGTTGCCTTTCGGATTAAGGAAGTTTCTTCCTCTGCTTTCTTTATTTGGTTCGTATCTGGTTTTTTATCAATTTCCTCTTTTAGTGGACCTGAATCCTTTTCTGCTTATTTTTAATTTCATGGGCGGGAGTGCTGTAGAATCCTTGAAACTCAGACATAGACTTTGGCTTATTAGTAATCTTCTTGACTTTTTTCCCTCCTGTTTTTTATTTGGTGTGCTTCTTACAATTTGTTGGTTATTTATTTTTGGTTTTCTTCCCCATTGTTGAATTATTATTGGTTGGGTTAGTTGGGACTATAATATGTTTTTACACGATCACAGATCTCCTTCTCTCAAATCGTAGTTGCTCTCCATCACGGGGTCAGTCTCTTTGCGCTTGTGCTTGTTCTCCCTTCTGTCCTCCTTTCCAGTATTATCGCTAAATTACTGTATCTCCAATTCTTTTACATTGGTCGTGTCAACATCCTCACCCACCAAAGATAAGTCATTGATGTCGAGCATTTTCTCCCTTTTTGCCTACTTGAGACTCTCATCAACTGATGTATCCTGTACTTTTTCTATCCTTTCCTCGTTCAATTCTACCGACAGCTTCCTCCCCCTCAAAAAACTTATCACAAATCCGACTGTCAAAATACCCAATTCCACTTCAGAAAACAGAATTATCAAGAAATATGTTGTTTGTTGATAGTGCAAAATTGGATAGTATCTGTTCAAAAATAATACCCCGTGAAACACCAAAACGCAGTGTCCCAAATGTCTCACTGGTGGAATTCTCTTTTTAATCAAACTCGAAACAATCTGCATGCTCACTGGCAGCAGTCCATAAACGTAGAACCATTTCCCTTTATGTATGAAACAGCTCAGCACCGGAAATATCACCACACTGACCATCAATGCAATAACCATTGACCATTTTAGAGTCGTCCCAATCCCTTTGTACGAAAAACACTGCCTCCTAATCACCTCAAAACACATGTACTAGTAAATTGTCAGAACAATATGACTGCTGTCATTACGAATAATATGAAAGTGTCCCAAAAACTGCTCGTAAAATGTGTAGCCCGAAAAAACCAATTTAAACAGAGTGCATAAAGATAGTCTGAAACAACTGGTAGTTTAAGACAACTGAAAAAATGTCTCCTCTCCAAACTACAGCATTTATGTTATTCTTGCTGGGTGCAATGAAGGCCAAACTCAGTCCTGCTATTAGGATACCAATCACGACTACCGGCCAAGTATCGTACTCCTTGACGCCCCGGATACTCCCAATATGCAGATTCAAATCATACAAGTACACAACAAATTTTCCAGCCGTTCGTTTTATGTAGGATGTATCGTGCTGCTCGTCGGGCGGTCCATCGAGGGTTCCTTTCTTCAGAAGTTAAGGAAACACTCGTTGATCCTTATGAACGTATTAAAAGTCGTCATGTTCCATAAGCTAAAAACCACCGTTGTGATATCTTTAAAAGGCTCTTAGTTACTAGGGGTGCTCAGGAAAAACAACAAAAACTGATGCATCGTGTACATGTATTCGATATTTACAAAGTCCGCCCTCCGATTAGCAACTCGTTCTCTAGAAACCAGTTGTCTGCCCCTATATCACCACTTCGTCATGAATGGAATGGAAGATGCTCTGGATGTCCTGACAGGCTCCTAGGAA
>JAOWAT010304842.1:0-15454 GCA_028571025.1 Longipedia americana
CAGAATCATTCAAAAAATGTATAAGTGCGGCAAAATTGTAAAAATTGGTATAAGTGGGGCAGTATAAGATAGGAAAGTTATAAGTCAGGCTGACATGCCTTTAAAGGTATACCTTTTCAAGCTTACCTCTAAATAATATTCTGTATTATGCACTTTGATCATATAGAGGTAAATTCTGAAAGGTTTCCCCTTTTTCAAGCTTCCCTCTACATGATATTCTGTAGTTGTAATTTGATTATATTGAGGTAAATTCTGAAAGGTATACATACCTCTTGGAATTTACCTTTAGATAGGTGTCACGGGACTAAGCTATGTAGTGAAGGCAAAAATAGTCCTGTAGAACCGTGGGGACTATCTTAAAAGTTGAATTAGGTATCAACAAGTACGGAATCCGTGCACCCAGTCCGACCTTTGATTGATTGAAACCTTTGAAGCACAGAATCTGTGCAATCACAGTGACCATTGTTTACTGAAACTTTTCAAATTTTACAATATCATTCTGAAATTTTACCTTTACTTCAATAAATTGTATAATGTATAGTGAGTGTACGGTACCACAAATCTAAACACTATATAATGCTTTTACATCCTTGCATTTTTACAGCATTCTTAGGTTTTGATATATCACAGTAACCTTTGAAACAAAAGAAAACATAGTAATATTAATACATGATAGTCTCACAATTTACAGAAAGAGAAACTCAAATTTGTAAAACCTAAAGCAAAGAATGACTGAGTTTTAATAAGCTATATCATCAATGTTTTATTACAAATTTTAAAACTAAGTTAACAGTCATTTTGAGTAAAATAGAGAGAGAGTGAATCATTCATTCAAGAGATGTAAATTTATGAAATTTGATGAATATATCTGTTTCTTATAAAGTGGATTTGAGTTAAAAGGTTAAATTTCAACAATGACCAAAACTAATAAATGATAAAATTCTCCTGTTGGAATGATTCGCCCTTAGAAGTATGCTTCATTCTAATTAATGACATGAGTCATGGTATAAAAACGGTTACTCAATAATAATGCAATTTGCACAATGGTCAGAATAATAAACACTATGCATTTTATAAAATGAGACAGTCTTTTTAATTAAGCGAGTGTACACATGGTCAAGAATGTTTCCTTTGATTTGAGTTGGTTTGGAAACAATTTGAGAACATCCAGATGCCTCTAGACTAGTGATGAGAGATCTTTTTGAAGAACTGTTAAAGGGTGTGTTAAAATCACCCATGAGTACAATATCTTTGTCTATAGTAGAAATCAATTTCTTCAAGGCTATCAGTGATTAAAATATTATTTATTTGACATATGTATCCAAAGTTTAAAAAAGCAAATCAAACAGTTGCATATCTTTTGACAATAGAAACACAATTTTTTACAAATAAATTTTCATAATTGCTAAGAAAATATGGCAATTCATTCATTTTTAATCAAGTGCTCATTAGATATTATGTCAAATAAACAATAAAGTTTACCTTTCAACAACATCAATGCAGAAAACTTAATACGTGATTTATACACATTTATAACTACTATTTCAGGCAGCCAAATGCATATCAATTGGAAGCCAAGTTGTTTGTCTGTATCAACTTTTTCCACATCCAAATTGTCTCTCACATAACAAGAAACACCACATCCCTTTGAGTTCTCTGTGGAATAGAATCTAAAGCCTGGAATTATCAAAGATGTATCATTTGAATCTGATATTGCAGTTTCAGTCAATAAGATCAGATCACTCTTCATGATTGTGTAATCACAAACAATGTCAGTGAGATGTAGTTTCAAACTAATTATGTTAAGATTTGTTATCTTTATTCCTTTGTATTCTTCTAAATCCCACTCAGTCATTTTTAAATTCAGAGCATTTTCCTTGATACTTGTTGCACATACTTTTGAAGATTCAAAGCATTTAATTTGATGGGCTTTGAATTTTAAAATTCTTAACTGATCAATTGATTGAATTCTACTTAAGGCAACATATGCCATTGCAGGACCAAATATTGTGGAAAAGTCCACTGTAATAGTCTTTGGTTTAGCTATTGTTTGTCCTTGCACTTTATGAATGGTTGAAGCCCAGGCTAGCTTTAATGGAAATTGTATTGCTTTGCAGGTGTAACTACTTTTATTCACATTTTTTCTGAGTCGGAAAGATTGTTCCATTTTCTTTATTGGAGTGATATTTTTTTCCTTAATCAGACTGGCAATTATTTTGTTATAGGGACATTTTCTGGTTTCAGCACCAACATTTTCATCATCAAACTTAACCAAAATGTACTGAAGACTTTTGCTATCATTGTAGTAGAATCCCTGCACAAATCCACACACTCCATTAACTAGACCATCAGAAGTATTTATATTAGTTGTTAACATCACTTTTGCACCCACTTTCAAGTGCAAGTGTTTTAAGAGTGTTGTATTTTTAACAAATTTGGTTTTCTGTTCTACATCAGGAATGAAATCAGGATTTGTTGGGTGGATACACTTTAACTCTGTTGCCACCTTCTCACCAGGCAAAGTATTGAGGATGGCATCATTTGTATCATTTACTTCTGGATTTGTTCCAAACAGGTGAAAATTATCAAAGTTTTCAAAGTCAGCACTTTCAACTTCACATGCTTTTAATGTATCCATATCTTCTTCAGTGCAATAGCCAAAACGAATTCTGTTCAGTAGATCAGCATAAACTTTATCACCTCCCTGTCTGTGGTTTTCTATAAGTTCCACAAATTCAAATTTCTTCCATAGAGATTTTGAAGCTAAGAACTTTCTATTGCTTGGCTTATCAAAGATAAATCTTCCTGAAATTGGTTTAAGCTGCATCAAGTCTCCAAATAACAGTACAGACACACCACCAAAGTCATCTTCAATTTCCTTAATCTCTTGCAGTCTTAAATGAATTTGATAAAGCATATCACTTCTTACCATCGAAAATTCATCAATGATAAGAAACTTGAGGTTTTTGTAATAATGCCTTGTTTCAGCTACCACTTTATCAGAGAGGGAAAGGTGTTCATTGCCAAAATTAAGATTAAAACCACTATGAATAGTGCTGCCTTGAATATTCAAGGCTGCCATACCAGTTGGCGCCATCTTGGCAACATATGGACAGGAAAAGTTATCACCTTCCATTTGCATAATGTTCTGAATCCAAGGTGTTATGGCATCAATGATTGTACTTTTGCCCGCTCCTGCTCCACCATGCACTACTAGATTGATTGGAGCTGGTAATTTATTTCCAGCCTTTCTTGCTTTTACTGAATCTTTACAATGGTTACAGATGATATCAAACACATATCTCTGCTCTGGACATAACTTCCTGACAAGTTCCATGAGTTCATCTTTATCAAACACTTTTATCTTCTGTAGATGTTTGTCAAAGTTTTTCTCTTCCTTTGTTGAGCTTGCCTCACCAATGCACTCAAAGTTGTTCCATGAATCTGAAATGTGGAAGTAATTATTTAATCCAATATAAATTCTCAATTAATATTTAATTTGAAGAATTTTTCAAAAATCTAATCACAAAATAATTTGGTATTTTCAGTTATAAGATTTTCTCCCACCTATTGAACAATCCTCTGAGGATATTTTGGCTGTTGTTTCTTATTGAGAAACAATATATTTTTTTAGAATTTGATCTATACATTTCTAAAAGATAAGCAAAAACTGAGAATGTTTGTTTCCATGTTTGATGCCTAATTTTTGCTGCATTTATAAGATCCTTACCTGCCAAAAATTCATATTCTTCATGCAACATCAGGCCTTCATTTTCAGCATCATCATTTTCCTGTTCTAAAGTTGAATCCAGGATGTCACCAATATGTAAATTCCTCTTTACTTGCGCTTCTTCAACTTTTTCTCTTCCCTCTTGAACATGGTTCAAATGTGGAAATAAAAGGGATTTCACAATTTCAACTTTTGTTTTTGTACTTGATTTGTCTCCAACTTCAGTAAACAGATCATAACATTTGTCAAAATCCAATTGAAATAATTCTTTTTCTTGCCTCCAAGGATGAAACAATAGCAGTTCTGAATATATGTATTCATGAACTTCAGTTTGTTTGTTAATTTTATGTTGCCTCATTACTGATGGCTCCCTTCTGCAACCCATATATCCAATATCATCCATCAGCTTGATATATTTGGGCAAAAATTCTCCTTCGCCTCTCCAAGTGACTAGTTTGGTATCTGAAGCTTGATGGCAGCCCTCTTTCCATTCCATTGTTTCAAAAGATTTTAAATTTCTTGGTTCATACATTATTGAAAATTGTGCTAGGCACAGCTCTTCAACTCCTGAAGGACGCTTTGAATACTTGTCATGTACAGACATCTTTGGTTTGAATTGTCCTTCTCTACCTTCAACAGAAATTACATTTTCTTTATTTCTTTCACTATCAGAGACCTTAGCAAGAAACCTTGATCTAGTGGATGGAAATCCTGTGGCAACATAGTCACACTTCACATTGGAGTCTTTCAAATGGAGATTTGGATCTAAACAGTATAAAGCTTCAGCAATTCCAAGTTGCCTATACTTTAGAAAGGTGTGTTGTATGGTGTTCATTTGACCCCATAAACTTTTGTCTTTAATAACATCATAGGTTTTGATAAGTTCATCCATAAGTGCTGTTTCTGCCTTCATGTAATAGTCAGTTATGTATGTGACAATTTCAAAGAAGTTCAGGCATAGTTGGAAGTCCATATTGCCATTCCATCCAGACAACCATTCCAGATTGTATTGGTTCACATACAGTTCATCCATATCTCTCCTCAATATGATAGCAACACCATTGGAAGAAACAGACAAAGCCTCATAATAATCTTCTTCAGATATATTCAAAGACAAAAGAAAATCATCAATTGTAGCAAAAGACCCTTCTTCTAGATTATTCAGAGCTTCCTTGACACATTTCAAAATGGCTTGACATTTTTCACTCTTTTGCTTCTTCTCTTCTAGACTACAATCAACAATTGGTTGAGCGATGATTGTGCATTTTGATGGGAACTTTGGAAAACCAAAACGACAATTTGTACCAAATATTCTACATGATCTTGTATGATGGTGGATTTGAACATCATTTACAATATCAGAAACCTCATTCTTTCTGGAGCAAGAAACAAATGTATCAATTACATCAATCAAAGTATTGCATTCTTCAGTGTTCAGATTCTCTCCATACCTTAATTTCTCAGTACAGCTTTGTATCCCAGGAAATACTTCTTCTTGTGCCTTCATATCCATCCAGATGACGCCATGTACATGTGCAGCCCCTCGCCGCTGGAACTCAACGCGATGATTGAAGTATTTAGTTTTCAGTGGACTATTTTTTCCAAAGATGACATGTTTCTTGAACATTTTGATTCTTTGATCAAATATTCTTGTTATTGTCACCACATTCTTACTCATTAATTCATTGATATTGATTTTCTTGACAAAAGATTCCAAGGGTTCTCCATCCACCATTAAGGTATGATCTTCCAAGTACTCTACTTTGTGACCCTCTGCTGTCAAAATTGTGTAATATATTTCTGACCACCGTTTATCAGCACAACTAAGGGTATAAAAGAACTGGAATGGTCCATGTTGTTCAAGTTTTGCAACCATTTCCCATCTTGCCTGCTTCCAGTATTTGAAAGACCCTGGTATTTTATCCAAGACTGTAAAAGCATCTTGCAAATTCGTCATTTGATTGTTCACGATTGTACCTCTTTGATATGAAATATTCATTTTGGATTCTAATTGGTTCCTTACTGTGTGGTAATAGGCAGCAAATACGTATTGTGGATCATTGCGAAACCTATCATCTATATTCAAAATTCTCTGACAGAAGTATTGTTGAGAAGTCAATCCATACATTCTTTCATGATCCAACCCATATTTGCCATCTGGATGCAAGCACTGAAATGCTTCAACATCCCAGTTTTTCTTCCTCATTAGGTTTGTTGGAATCTTTCCCTCACCAGGAGCAATTTTAAATACACATTTACTGTCAGACCTTTGTTGAGCTGACATTTCTTCATCAGTAGAATTAATTCTAATCTCATTTTCTAAATGTTCATTAACAATGAGAGATGCACCTGATGTCTGAAATTGATTGGCTCTTATTGTATCTATAAGGTCATCCTCACTTTCAATATCTTCCACACTTTCATCATCTTCATCACTTTCATCATTTTGACAGGGATTTCCTTCAGGTTCTTCACTAGCATTATCATCATCATCCTAAAAGAATGAAAATATAAAAACACCATATGTATGGTAGCAGATACTTTTGCACATAAGAAATGTTTTGATATTGGTATTATTTTCTGTTTTGATCAGCTTGAAAGGATTTTTATGAAAATGGTAAAGTTGTAAAATTGAGGTTGAGATATTGAAAGAATTACAGGAAGCATATTCACATTTAAAAGATCTTTCTATTAAAGCACTAGCATGAAAAAATCTAAAATATTCAAAGTTCTGCAGTTTTTACAATTTTGTGTCAATTTTTGAAAGTTTTGAGATACTTAGAAATAAATCTAATTTATTGCAGCTTGTTCAAGCATTAATTTGTTTCTCAGGAATGATAGGGTTCAGTTCAAAACTTACTTGACTAAGAAATGCCTCGTATCCAACAGCATCACTTTCTTTACACTTCTGTACATAACCAGCTTCATCTAAGATCTTGACATCAGCATAAAGAGGATTGTTGCTTTTCAACCATCTCACACCTTCTATGATTGCATCAGGTCTGATCAATTCTTTGTAAACAGATGATTCGTAGGACACTTTTCTCTTTACCTCAGTTGGAAACAAACCACCCTCATCAGGGGAACGAGGTAACTGTTTCACTGTAGTGTTGATGTCATTGTCAGTAATAGGAACACAGATAATTTTGTCTTTCATCGCGGGCCATCTGCTAACAGGAGTTTTGTAAAGCTGAATAAATAAAATTGATTTGGATATCAAAACTGACTCACACTTTGTTAGATTAAGTTCATCTGGTATTGGCACAAGATCCAAACCATTCGAATGGCAAGTAGAGGGCACAGTGTGCTTCTGAAACAGATTGTTGAAGCAGGTGTGGCAAATGAAAACTTTTTCATCCACTTTGAACTTTTCATTCTGAATTGAGATGCATTCAATTAGATCACTTTGATCTGAATTTTTCAAATCAGTTTTCAGTTCTTCATATCCATCAGGATAATTAAACTTTTTGACACTTTGGAGAAACAGGAGTTTGTGGCATGACAGGCAAGGATATATAGGGCCAAATTTGGTTGCATCTCTAAAATCATTGAGTCTTTCTTCTTTATTGTACTCGGACTTTTTGGTATCTTTCTTTTTCTTGTAATATTCCTTGAAATATTCAGTCTTTTTTTCATGGTTCCTCAGATCATACTTTTTTGTATACTCAACTTTGTCATCCTTGTTTTTCTGGTAGTATTCAGACTTTTTCCCCTTATAGTATTCAGATTTTTCTTCCTTGTTTCTCTTATTGTATTCAGACATTGCATCCTTGTTTTTCTGATAATAAGCAGATCTTTCTTCCTTTTTCTCTTTGCTCTCATAATTCTTTGCCTTCTTTGCCAAAATTTGTTCTTTGTTTTCTGCATCATATTTCACTTGTTTTTTCAAAATAGCATCTCTGTTCTCTTCTCTGTACCTTTTCATATACAGCTTCCTGGGACTTGTAAGTTCATCTGCTGAATAGGCCGCCTTGCAAGATGGATTCTTTGCTAAATGATGGGGCAGACTTTTGGGTTCTTTTTGACACTTTCTACATTTTGAATCTTCCATTTTGAATTCTGAAAAATAGAATTGAATACATTTTATTGACACTTTCAAAGCATTCATTTTATCAAATATGTCATTATAAAACTGTATTGACTAAGAGCACATTGAAATTGCATTAATCTGATACTTCCACTCCAAGCAATACAATGCAGGCATTTTTTGGATAATATTTTTTATTTACTGACCACCAAATTTCCCCAAATCTGAGACAATTTTGCAAAATAACAAAAAATGACCTTTTTAGATATTTCAAAGTCAACTATTGGCAGAAAAAATGCCATTTTTGACTATTTTTGAAAATTGTCCAAAATGCCAATATTCATGAAATGATTAAAAACACTCAGCTTATTAGAAAAACCTTAGAAAAACTATATGCAAAACTGAGAATTTTCAACAAAACTGAGTTTCATAATTGCAAAAACAAAGAAGTACAACTATCCCAGATTAATCGAGAGAAAAGGTATGGGAAATGGCATAAAAAAAGAGCCTGGCAATGGGAAATGTTACATGTTGAATGAAAGAGGAAGACGATTGTAAAACTAGAATAAAACCATAATTTCAAAAATCTTAAAATGGGTGCCCACTAAATGTTTTTGATACACTAACTCACACAATTCATTCTTGCAAAGTTATTGAACACATAAGAAATTTTAGGATTTTTTTTCTAAAGTTCTTTTTGTATTTCAACAAAGGACGTTTTTTAAAAAGCTGGTTTAATTCTGAAAATTTAGAATGATTTGGATGAAAAATCATATTCATAGGACGTATTTATCAGATAACATTTACTATGTTTTAACTTAAATACAAAATATCAAAAATGTTGGGAGGCATTTTGGATACTTTTTCTGTGCAGTAAGTAAAGCTGATAAAAATGTTTAGAGAATGAAAGTGCCAGTAGCCTGAAGAAAAATCCAAAATTTGTTCAAAACAAGGGTAGTTTTGGAATGAGGTGAAAATCTAATAGATTAACTCCCAACAGCCTGAATTTGGAGTTTTGTGCTTCACCCTATTAATATAAAATCTGTTCAAAAAAGTAAACTACTCATAACATTGAGCACCTTCTGGTTGTCTGTTATTGACAACAATACACAGTGGTTTCCCAGGCCCATGTAGCCGGAAAGTATTGTTTTGGCACTATTTGAAATATTTTATGCTTATAACTTTCTAAATAAAGTATTTACTTTTGATACAAATTTCATTCATCTCCCATACATCTACTACTTATAGTAAATGAAAAATATTTAAGTAGAATCTGTTCAGATTTTCTTGAAGTTATTATGGCATTAAATACGATCATATTATATGAATCAGTTTGTTGAATTTACTTTATTTCATAAAGATATACTTAAAAGGGTCATAAAACGTTGATTATTTGAAGGAAAACTGAAAGATTACTGAATTATAAAGACCCATAATTATTGAAAGTATAGCTAACTAATGCATAACTAGATTATTCACTCTGTAATATACAACTTTCCGTAATATTTGCAGTTCAAACTCTGCGAAAAAGAGTCCTATTTTCATCAAATTGCACAACTTAATTTGTTTATTACTTACGATTCCGAGGGTAGGCTCTTTTTAAGGGTAAATAATAGAGTTTTTAGACTTTGACATTAAGAACCGTTCAGAATTGTTCAGTTTTGCATAAATTCCATTATAGTGTGAAAATTATGTAATTTTTCACCTCACTTTTTGGGTCATTTTGTCAATTTAAACACACAAAGTGATAAATATTGCTATTTTTTTGCATTGAAAATATATTTTGATATTATTCTTTCAAATTCCAATAATAAACATACTCTTGAAAGTACTTGTTTATTAAATAAAATCTTATTTAGTACCATACCGAAAAAGGTGATTTTTACGTAAATACGCAAAATGTTACTTTTCGGCTCGGAAACAACTGTGCAATATGGGAAGTAAATTTTGAGTTCCGTGCTGGTGACTTTTGCAGCAATTTGTGTGTCCTCAAAACTCAAATATAATTCCCGTAAAAGAAAGATAAGAGACCTCCTTGCTTTTTCTTTTTTTGTGGACACGCAAATTTTGAATTAAAATTTAGAATTAGTTTACTTTTTCAAACATATTTTAGTTTCTTAATGCATCATGACTAGTAAACTATTTTGGACAATTTTGTCAGAACGTATTAGCCAATATTACGCGACATTGATTTTTTTTGTAAAATTGAGAATTTTTTTGTAAAGTCAATATAATTGGAAACTTTGAAATCGTCATGGCTTAGTCATTTCTCAAACGAATTTGACAAAATTTTCAGAGATGCATTAGAATGTCAAAAAACAACTTTTCAAAAAGTTTTGGTTGTGTATGTCAGCCAGATTGTCAGGAGTAAAAATTGAAATCATCATAACTCTGTCATTCTTAACGGATTTTTACAGAATTTTCAGAGACACGCTAAAATGTCAAAATACAACTGTTCATAAATTTTCAATTGTGTATGCTTAATAGATTTTCATGAGTAAAAAATAAAATTCTTCTTTATTCAGTCATTTCTCAACAGATCTACAGTGTCCTCAGTCTAAAGCGAGCAATTTTTGTGAGAGGCTTTTTTCGGAATTTTCACTACATAACCAATAGCCCAAATATTCACCACTTACATTTCAGGTACTCGGGGGTTTCCCATAAGGGTTTCAGGTCCAAATTCGAAATTTTACTTTTTTGTTTACATTTCATTCCAGTTGTAAACAACGTTTTGTTTACATTTTGTGAGTTTTTTCCATGCTTATATTTCGCAAAATTTTATTGCTCACTCCTGAAAAGTAGGGCGTTCAATAAATTGAGGTTTTTTGCAAAGCATTTTCATCGATTTTTGTAAACAAAGAAGAAAAATTGCACAAATTGCTCGCTCTAGACTTAGGGCACTGTATGTAGGCAGAAAAGTCTGGAAAAGAAGAGAAAAAGGAAGAGTCTCCCATTGATGTGCCTGCTGCATGTAACAAATAATTACTGTCATGGATATCATGCACCTATTTCAATTAAAAACATCTTCATTCATGATGAAAGGGCATTTTTTTATTTGATTTAAATTTTGGGATTTTATTTTATCTCTTTCCAGGGCGTTTCTTCCAGTCATTTGAGATTTCCTTGCCTGATTGCTTCTTCAACTTCGGCAGGCAAGATCAATCCACACAATGTGGAAGGCATTAGGTACACATAATTTTTCTCAGAGTTTTCACCAAGACCTTTCTTCAGCCTTTTCAAGACTTTTTGTAAGTCTTCAAAGGCTCTCATGTCGCTCGAGTCCATGTGTTCTTTCTGTAAAGGGAGAATGACCTCAAAATCAAGTTGTCTTTATAATCAAGATAATAACATTATGAAAATGTTTTCAATTTAACAAATTCTTTGAAAGAGTGAGGAACAATTTGGCAAAAACTTGATGAAGATTTGAGCTCACTACTTCCTCCATCCCAAAATAGATATTGAATAACTTGTACTGTTTGTTGTTTCGAGGAAAAATTTACTTCAATGATTATTGAAATCATTGAAATAGACTATGTTGATCTATTCCCATGGGACCAACATGGATGTCTCATTTGCGGATTGGTGTGTGAAATGAAAGAAAAATACCTTCATAAAAAGGGTAATTCTGGTTTTAATATACAAATTTCTTTAAAATTAGATAATTACGGTGATTGATTATTAATCATTATTTGAAGTCTGAGTATCCCTCTATTAGATTATCTATTTTTCCAATATTCAATAAAACATAAAATTTTCAATAATTTCAATGATTTTGACCATGATGTTGCTCTGAAAATCATTAACCCCTTACCACACACCTGCAAATTGTACCAATTTTTAAAAGTAATAGATTTTTATCTATCAAAAGATCATCTTATTTTTACTGTTTAAACTCAGGCTTTTTCATTGACAATTTTTTTCAAAACTGAAGAAATATTTTCATGAAACAGAAATTGAAGATTTTTAGATACCAAAAATTGAATATAATTTATTTATTTAAAGGCTGAATTTAGGAAAAGAGTAAAACTTATGAAAAGCTTAGACAATTTTCCTAAAACTGAGGTAAATTTTCCAAAAGCTTGGCTCCTAAAATGCAAAAACTGCAATTTACAAAATTTGTAGCAATTGGTGGTTTTTTGAAATGTGTCAATAGAAAAGCCTGAAACTATATATCTTTTAAAAACTGAGTTTAGAATTTAAGTAGAAAGCCTGAAACTGTATATCTTTTAAAAACTGAGTTTAAAATTTAAGTAGAAAGCACTATTTTTGGGCTAAAAATGGCATAAAATTAATTTATTTTGTGCAAATAAAGACTGCCAAAAGTAATATGCTACCTGGTCAGAAATTTTTCCTTTAAATTTCTGAAAGATAATTTTATAAACCTTTTTGAAAATTTTTATTAATGTGCAAAATCATTGAAGTTTATTTGGATTTCTTCCCAATATACTTTGATTTTCACACACCAGTCATTTGATATGAGTTAGTCATTTGGCCACCAGGGGAATGAATGTTCTCTTTCCTGTCTTAGTGAACACTACCCAGAACTTTTTTAGCGAAACTGCAAAGTACAAGAAAAAAGAAACATGCAATTGATACACCAATAACAATTATGAAAGTATCTCCCAACTTGTCATATTCGCAAATGCTCAAAACATAGCAGGCTATTTTTGCAAAAATTTTCGCGAAAGTCAGCCCAAATTTTCGCGAAACTCAGTGTATTTTCCCTGAAATTCACAAGCTTTTTTTTGGCAAAAAATTGGTAAATTTAGGCATATTTTGGGGAAAATTTCCGGAAACTCAGCTAAAAAATGTCAAAACTAAAAAATTTAAATTTTTAGAAAATGGGCACTTCTATAAATTGGGCAAAAAATTCATTTGCCTATACACTTGGAAATTTTGGAAGATTTTACCAGTTTTTTGTCATTTTTGATGGATTTTCAATGCTTTGAAAACCATTCAAAATGTACAAAAACTGGCAAAGTCTTCCAAAATATCCAAATATACAGGTCCAATTGACTTTGTTTTGAATATTTGGGAGAATTATAAGTTGGGAGATACAGTCAAAGACGGATATTGCGTTCGTACACTTTTAACGGCACGGCGGATATAGCGCCGAATTTGACGATGGATTTAGCGATATTTTACTACATACCGACGGATATAACGACGTCACTATATCCGGCGTGACGCTAAATTTGCACAACGTTATATCCGTCTTTGACTGTACTTTCAAAATTGTCAATGGAGGATCAATTGTGTGTTTCCTTGATCTTCTAGTGAATTGAATGATATGACTTAAAAGTTGCTCTTATAAAACTCTAATTTAAGTCCCGGGAAGTGATCTTGAAATATTGCATGCAATATTGCAGAGTTTGCAATATTTCATGCAATTTATTGCAAGCTCATCAATATTTCTGTGCACGCACGTATTTTCCCGAATTTTAATAACTTTGTATGCAATAAAATGTTGCATAAAATCTTTTTAAAATTCGGGAAAATATGTGCATGCTCTGGAATATTTCAGAGCTTGCAATAAATTGCATGAAATATTGCAAGCATTGTAACATTGCATGCAATATTGCAAGATCACTTCCCGGGCCTGATCTAAAATCGTGCTTGATTATCTAAAAGAATTAAAAAATTGTAGAAAATGCCTGCAAAAATTTGACAAAAACCAACTTATCTTGTAGTTTACTTTAATTTCAGAGCATCTTGTTTCTTTCCGTCATCCTCCCTTTAAAATCGGTGTCACATATTTGAAATCATGTCTTATATCATGGATATATTTGTCTTTCGCTGCTGCCTCTTGGTTATTATCATCGATTTTCTTCAAATACTTTTCATCCGCTTTACCGGTGACAAGACACCTTGGGTAATGCGACATTTTTTCTAAAAAGTTTAAAGCTCTGTAGGACTAGGTAGGAGCTCCCACAGGGCTATAGGTAGGGCTCCGCAGGTTGCCATGTCACTCAAATTTTGAAATGTTAGATCAAGTTAGGTTAGCTTAACCGTCATTCAACTGCGCTATTGACAAGCGCTACGCGTGATAATAAAGTTGTATCATAATGGCGTTTCCATTGGGTAGAATGCACCAACGCAGTTTAATAAGGGTTAACTGATATTCTACATGAAATTGAGCAAAATTAGGGTGTTACTCAAAAATGAATGATTGGATCGATTGCTTTGTCCAGTTCCATGCATGTTTGTGCTATGGAACGGGGTAAACAATCCATCTAATCCTTTTAGCTATATCTTTGTATGATTGTTTTCAATAGCACCCAAATTTTGTTCAATTTTACACGGAACATTAGTTAAGACCAAGAATTAGCCAGGTAAAAATTATTAGAAAAATGCCGTTAGAAAAAATGTCGTAAATTTGACACCTTGCGCATTCAGGACGTTTCCCGATTTCAATGAGCGGCACAAAATTATGGTCGTCCATCCGGCGCCCGGTGATGCGGCACAATTTGCGGGCGTCCGCCGGAGAGACGGGAGGGATGATCGGGAAGAAATTCGGTTTGGGCATGTTACGGGCCCGGCCCGTTATCCGGCAGAAAGACATTTTTCAAATATTCAAATGTTCAATGTTCAAACTTCTACTTCTACACTATGCTAGGACTACTAAGGATGTGAAATACCACCTTAACCCTGATCATCATGCGCTAATAAGGTTAGATAAACCATCGCATGATGATAAGGGTTAACTGATGTTCTATACCCAAATCTGATCACATTTGAAGTGTAATTAAAAAACAACAAGACGGAAAATCAGCAGAGGTTAATGCCAAGAAACTCTGCTACGGAAAACAATCCATCCAATCAGTTATGTTGATTTTCCGCTTTGTCGTTTTTGAATTACACCACAAATGTGATCAGCTTTGAGCAGAACATCAGCTAAATCTTGAGGCATTGAAGTGAAATTCACAAAATGAGAAAATCGTAGTTTGATTCATCATTATTCATAAATCGAGAAAATTCTGACTTGGTCTCTCATTTCTTTTGTTGGAACAGTTTTTACTTTTCGAGTTTGAATAGTGTTTCAGAATTTGTAGTAGATTCAAAGGAACAACAATTTAAAAATTCACATATTTTTTCTTATAGCTGAAAATCCATTTGGATGCCTATTCTGGTGAGAGAAATACATAGGAAATATCACTGTTCAATCTTTATTACCAAAAGTGGAAAATGCAACTCTGTGAATGAAACCGATGATTAATACGATTTCATTATAGAATTACCTGTTAACGAACCAGGTAAATTGTACTCCAAAGGTAAATGGACTTTTTGTACTCAAAATGAGATTAAAGAACTTATGAAAGAATTATGATCATGATTCAATATGTTTATTTATTAATAAAGGAGAATTGTCTCAAACAAGTAATTGAACGCTTTTATCCCTAATCTCAAGATCCCTAAAATGTAAGACGTCGTATGAAGCTTTGGGGAAATTTGTATTAAAAACTCTTTGAACCTAATTATTGTATAATGTTCGAGTCCTCATTCAAAGAAATATTTAAGTCTCTTCTTGGTTAAAACATTTAAATATGATGTTTTATTCATGTCAATTTGAATCTGAATATATTAATTACATTGAAAATATTACCTTTGAATAAAACTTCCCCATATTATCAATTTTAGAAACAGTCAAATTTATTTTAAGTACAGTTTGATGCTGAATTTTGTGTTCCATGCTGAAA
>JAOWAT010304953.1:0-15451 GCA_028571025.1 Longipedia americana
GTTCCAATTTTATTGTATTCTACGATGGCGGCAGTTCAATCAACACATGGAGCAACTTTCTGATGAATCCATCAAGATCTTATTCAGGTCAGAAATGTTCATCTGGAATCAAGGTCAGAATAGAGCTGAATTATAAAACAAATACAATAACTTTCTCAGCTGGATACGACGATAAAAACCTGACAATCTACGACTAGCACCAAGTTAAAACACTAGAAGAGCTATACCCTGCTGCAGGGTTCTTTGGAAAGGGATAAATATAGTATCTGTCATCCTGATTATCCATAGTCGATGTTTTTCGATAAAAAGAGCGAAACATAGCATTAATATATGTACAATCAGTTGTTTAATTCTATAGAATAAGCTCTAACTCTTGGCTGTGTCAAACACTCCCCGACAGACACTAAATCTCCAGAACTTTTAATTTTTCTGGGAGTTTACAATTCATTTTCCTCGGACTCCCCTTGAGTCTGTGAAGTTTCCATAGAATCAGGCTCCATTTTTTTGACGAATAAGTTTTTTGCCATTGTTTCTTAGTGATCTACTTGTATTTTCGGCTATTATTCCTTCGTATACTCCCCAAGATCAAATTTTTGAATATCAAGTTGAGAATGCTAAGCTGTAGTTTTTTGCTTTCTCTTTTTGATGCGTTCTTAAAGCTCTTTTTAATGTCTCTGGAAAATAGCCTGCACTGTTTTTGAAAGATCTTTTTATTGGGTTTATATTTAATTGACCAGTTCCTTAACTGCTTCAGGACTGTGATTCTCCGCATCATACGCCAAATGCATTTAGATTTACCGTTTCCTATCTATAAGTTGAGTAGTATTCTTTACTGGAGTATCATTCTTGGGATCTCCAGTAACTGGTTTTTTGATGATTTTTTTGGGATTTTGAAGTCCCTTGATAACATTCTGTCGACACATGAGAGAATTGAGTCTATTTTTGAAGTAAGGTTATCTCGGATCCAGATATGAGTTCAATTCTTCAACCCCTTTCTAGGTTATTTTTGTTAATACCATGTATAACGCGAGTAAATTTGCGATTTCGTCACCTTGAGCGACTTCACTTAACTCGAGACTGACCTCAGCGTTTAAGATTTACCACGCATAGTTCGGATCTTTGAATAAGTTTTTGCTGAGTTATTCAATAATTACAGTGGAGGTAGGTTGCCTAACATTTGAAGTTTCACTGATTAATATTCTATTTACTGAGCGTGCGTAGATTCCAGATATATAAAAATAAATTCTTAAATATTATGACTGGATCTATGACTTGGACTTGCATTTTCAACTTTATTCCAACTTTCCTTCCCGATTAGAGCACCGTTGAATTAGTATGAGGTTTATTCATTAGATTATTGCTCTATGAGCTCAAATTTGTAATAATTTTGTCAAGAACTGATATTGCGAAATCCAAACTAACTCATCATGAGGGCTGAAGTCATGAGTAATTAACAACTCGAAAATGACGCATTTTATGCAAGAAAGCGTATTACAAGGAAAATAGTCGGTTAGAGCAGACAATTAACGTGAGAAAATTTATACACCATTTTTGAAAACTTCCATCCCAAAGATCGAAAGGAATTATTAACAGATAGTGTAGAAAATCGATTCTTAATTCTGTCATAAAATCGATAGCATAAGCTAGAGTTACTTATGGAAGTCGAAGAGGAAAAAAATCGTGCAAAAATTAGGATAGTAAAATTTGAAAGTCCTGAGGAAAGAAAATCCAATTCCAAATCCTCCGGTGTAAAAGATAATTAGTTTTCTCTTTATGAAAAATACGGATAAAACAACCCCATACATTGGGTCTTTTCCGGCTAGTTGAAAAGTATTGGTTAAGAATTGGTTGAACTTTATGTCCTGCTGTGAGAGTGAAACTGTTCTCCAATTAACTAGTCCGAAACTACTCATAATTGTTTTTAGATTTTGCGTTAAGATGTTGATAACAACTGAGTTTGTCAATTGATTTGATCCAAAAATAAGCGATACATATTGGAATAATGTTATTTCGGAATTGAAACAAAAATAGAGCTACTGGGGTTCGAACCCAGGACCTTTTGCGTGTAAAGCAAACGTGATAACCAACTACACCATAACTCTAAACCATAATAATTCCATCTCTGGTAAATATATCCTGAATCGGTTAGACAGTCCAAAAATATGGGGGTAGTTTTTATGACACGAAAAATAACTTAAACAACTTATTCATATTTTTGATTGATAAATATTAATAGCCATCGAAAATCAATGTACGGCAAAATCCTTTACAACAACATTAAAGAGTATACTCCGAAATGGTTCCCAACCATCCCCTACTCGCAAACTGTCAAACCCACCTTCAGTATCGTATTTTTTATTTAGCCCGACAACCGCAAGTTGTGTCCCCATTTAATGCCAACCCCAACGTCAAGAGAATATGGGGTATTTTTGGAGCTACCGTTCAAAGAAATTCATGGGCTTGGCAAGTCTTTATTTTTGGTCTTACCTTGACCTTTTTCCATATGCTCTATGACCCATTCCTATATGTCTACAGGCTCAACAATAGACATAGAACCTACGAAGTTGCCATGCTCAAAGAAAGAGCTCATAAAAAAAAATTACAGGCACTGGAAGAAGCTGAAGAAGCGGAATGATTCTACACATGTATCAATGACCGATGAAATTGATTCATATTTGATATTCTAATTCAATTCGGGAAGATTCAAAGAAAACTTGAAACTACTTCCTTAGCTTCTAATGACGGTACTGGAATATTTAGATCTTAACATATAACTATAACCTAACCATAAATAATATTTTTGATATTCTTATCTCTTATAAATCAAACTAAAAACATGTCCAAAAAAGGTCAGCCGAAAGGAATAAATCCTCTTGCCGTGATTTTCAGGTTTCTGCAGAACAAAGCTCGAGTGGAAGTGTGGCTTTTTGATAATAAAAACACAAGACTGGAAGGAAAGATCCTTGGTTTCGACTAGTACATGAACATTGTGCTCGATTAAACATATGAAATCCATGTAAAGAACAAAACTTCTCGGTAATTAGGAAAAATTCTGCTCAAAGGATAAAATGTAACTTTGATAAGAGCTGTCAATGACATTACGCTGTGATATGAATGCAAGAGGCAATTATTTGTTAAAAAATCACCAACAACTACAGTGCTTTCGAAGCATCTTAATTAATTGAGATAACCTTAAATTTGCATTCCTGAAAAATATATACTCAAATAAACCAACTAATTCGCAATTCTTCTATATTTTGAGTTAATAGAGAATATTTGGATTCAATCGAGGATCAGTCAGTCAAATCGTGGTCACAGCCTGAATGGCTTCAGCATTTACCTGTTCATACTGCAGTCCTTGATTTGCTTCACAAGTTTCAGCACTTGTTCGTTGGGTTTCTTCGAGGAGTTGTTAAGGTACTTTTCGAGAAGTCGCATTCTCTCCCTTATAAAACTCTCCTGCTTGTTTCCGAACAATTTCTTAGGAGGAAACCCTCTGGGTCCGATTTTTTCGCTGAGTTTTTCCAGCATGGAGTATCTGGTTTTGAAATCGTATCGATTAGTAATGATTCTTCCCAAAACTGAATACTGCTCCAACATTTATACATCATACTCGACAGAATCCTTAATTTTGTAAGATAAGAATTTAAATGAAAAGGTAGGCAGTAAAGTTCTTTTGGATTTACGACATCGCTTTTCCTAAGAACAGGAGTCTTTCGTAGTGGAAGTGGACTTCCTAGACTTTCGGGACTTACGGGATGCCTAACACTTTTGTTGAGCTTTTCGCTCAATGACAGAGTTAATAAGGTGTCTTCGATTGTTGAATCGGGAATCATATATTTTTTAGTTATCCATGAGGGCATCAATTACTTTATACTCTTACGATGTTACAACAGCTTTCCGAAATAATGAAAAATATTATAATGTTATCAAACTTCAAAACATACTAATTTATTAATTCGAACGTCAACGTTATGATAGATAAAATATACTTCGTAAATCTCTTCTAAGACACTGTAGCCGGGGTTTCAAAACTTGAATTTTAATCCGCGTTTGACCTCGAAAATCCGAAAATGACATTTTCATTTCGTTATATTTTATATATTGGAATAAAGATAGAAAAAAGAGAAAGAACTTTATGATAACCACATGGAGTTTAGAGAGAGGGATACTGAAATGAGAAAAGTTAGAGGTCGGAACAGGCCAAACAGTTTCTAAAGAAAATGAATAGACTGAAATTCAAGCCGAGAAAGAAGTATGAAGGTCTCAAGAGTGAGGGTATCTAGCACAAAAAAATACCTGTAATAGCCGAAGGGGAAACAAGAAAAGGCACTTAAATAAAAATATCGCTGAGTCTGTCGATCGACAAAAATATCTTTATAAGACAGAAACAGGTGGAAATAAGAACTAGGAGAAAAAAAGATCAATTAAAAAGGTCTTTGTCCAGTGCAAGGCTTAAAAACTGTTGTATGTGCAAAGGAAGAGAGGTTCAGGAAAAGTGTATTAAATCTTGGATAATTATGGCTTTGCAATGGGAAAGTGACGATTATGATGCAACAGGTTCGTCAAGAAAAAACAAAATTGGGAAATATGCAGAATAAGGACAAAACCCTGTAAATTAAGGGGGAACTCGATGAATATTGCTTGATATACATATACCTATACAGCTCTCTGTAGGTTTTTTTTGAAAATTACAATAGTAGTGGTGAAAACAGAAAAAATCCTGATATCTTCATTGCCATTCTATGAACAAAATACCAATATCCGTATCAAGCATCAAACTACCCAGTATTGTTACGCCTTCCCATCATACTGATAGTAAGCATGGTTTTCGGTTAATATCAATGATAAATCTAAAATTGTGGAAGTATGTAAACAAAATAATAGGATTCGCACGAAATCATATCACTCGAATCATAATTTTATGCTATTTAGAAATCAGCCGCAAATAAAGGATGAATAACTGATATTTTATAGAAGTTTTCATTCATCAGGCTTTCTGTTTTCATCATCAGAGTCTGGTTCAAGCTCATCCGGTGGCTGTCTTGGATTGGGTTCATGGAATTAATCATTATCTTATCCTTATAGTAACAGATCCTAAGGACTTATTGGAGAAAAGGGCGGTTGTGTAACCTTTATTCCGTACCCGATGTAAATTGAACCGAATCCTTTGCTCTAAATCATAAGAGAGTTACATTGCAGACAGTAGTCCACCCAGGCCAGTTTGGGTTTCTTAAACTAACTGTTCCGTAGCAGCTTGATGTTCCTTCCTCTTTCCCGACATTATTGAATAGCTGAGTATTACCGTGAGTTTTCAAAATCCAACACCCTTAGAATCCCATTTTTTCGACGGCTAATTAAGAGATATAAATACGTTTATCCTAATTTATCCCCTTAAGTCTTTCTATTTTTGGGTCGTTTTCAGTGAGTTTCGCCATTACCTCATCTTTTTGTTACTCACTGAGTTTGGGGTCTACGAAATAACTGGCTCTTCCCATCTAAAATCACTTTTAAATTACATGAAGGATATATGGATTGATATGAACCCAATTTTCCGGATTGGTGAGTTAGGTAAACTCAGGGAGTTTAAACTACTCGGCAAATTCAATTTAGTCTGGATTTTACTCTGAATTTGCATATAGTCCTTTGGGTGCAATTTAACAATTGTGGGTTATTCGAACTATTTGAGCTTTTAGTAAATGTTTTTACCTTCCTGGGAAGCTGGGATAAGAGACTACAGGACTATTAGGATTTCCGGTTAGAATATGTTTAATTTTTTTTGAAACGAGAAGCTGTTCTGGAGTAATAATAGGCAGCTATAGAAATTCTTAACCAACTACGTAATTTCATCCTTACTTGATTAGTGGCTCACCCAGTATGAGTAGTAATTTACGCCCTAACGATATTTCTACGTATCCTAATCTACTTTCGGAGGGTTTTTTTTTATGCTTACGCCCTGAACAACAGTGTAATCTCCAAGAGAAGTCATTATTTTTCCCCAGTATCTAAGATTAACGGCGTTAACTTTTACTGCCTTAAATTATTGAGGAACATACCAATTTTTTGAGCGTGCAATTTATTTTATGACCTTCTTCTTATCCAAAGCTAATTCCCACTTCCTTAAGTATATTCTGAGTATTCTGGAAGTTTTGAATAAGCTGATTATCCAAAGCGTTGAATTTTTTACTTTAAGCAATAATCTTTTATTATCTCAGAATCCATTAAGGACAAACAACCTTTTTGGTTGCTTCAATGTTCACTTCCTGCTAGTATTTTGGCTCTTTCACGTTGAGTTTTGTTTTTTTGATAAACTATGAGATGCGTTCAAGCTACTCAAGATTATTCAGCTTATCCCTGTTCACTGGTACTTGAGTCAACAACTGGCTGAGATGCTAATATAGGTTATTAAACGGTTATTTTTGCCCTGCCTAAAAATTTTGCAAGGCATCTGACACCAGGGTACTTTTGTTCATTTATAACTTAAAAATGTTACATATTTGAATAGGCTAGACCCAAATATTCTTGACGATCCAAACAAATCATTAATTTTAAACATATAAGTGTGACTGTACGGGTTCTCTTTCCAGTTCCCGCAGATTACTGTATCTATCTCGTCTTTCATATTCATTGTCATCGTCATCTTCCTCCTCAACCTATTCGATTGCATAACTCCTCGGGCGAGAGTCCATAATCTGCCTCATACCACTGTTATTGGTTCTCTTACGATCATTTCCAAATCGCATAGCTCTCCTGATCTTCTTTTTGGGGGAATCTCTGACTTTTTAGATATGACGAATTTTACTGTCGATTTCCGTCATCTGATCCTCTTCGTTGAGTAGCTAGCACTCATCTTTAATCTTTTTAAGAATTTTTATTCGCAAATTAGGCTCCACTTACCGCTAAGATGTTCTTACCAAGACATCAGCCCTTTTGTAGCTTTGCTTGGAGTCTTAATGATTCTACGTTAAATTGTAAAGATCTCCCAACGTTTAAAAGCAGTATGCCAGTTTGATGGTATCGCCTTAGATTCCTTGACGAGTTTAAATCGCTGATTTGAGGAAGTTTTAGACTTTCACAATATTTCTCTTCCTGAAAAACTTCGGATCTGACTTATTGTTCTTCAGTTTTTAGAGTAAGCATTCTGCCAATCGATATTGGAAAGTGGCTAATGAAATTTTTTGCTAGTTTCTCGATTAAAAATTAGATCTTTCTGAAGAAAGATCAAACCCTTTTTAAAAGTACTATTATCCTTCCTAGGATATTGGATCGATCTATTTCTATATCAACCCCTTCCCTTCAATTACTTTTAATCGTGCTTGCATTGGAATGCTATTGTCTTTCCCACCAATAAGAAGAGCGTGATTGATGTACTAACTGGCTTTTCTGATATCTTTCTTACAGTAAAGCTGATTATATGCTTTTTAGGTGTAAAGGGAAGTCATTGTTAAGTTTGTCCTCATACGCTCATTAAGCTATCCCTAGATTTGTTAAGCTCTTTCAATGAAGGCATTTTAGCGGTCTAAAAAACCACACCATCTTTGCTTTTCGGCCATATCGCACAAAAGATTTATTTCCTCTCGAAAATAGTCGTTGTTCTGAACACCAATTGAGTCAAAATACGTTCCAAGACGATGTAAGATAGGTATATTTGCTTATTATTTTTTATACCTATAATTCTAATTGATTTAGGCAAGAGTTTTGGGTATAAAAGTGTCTTTTTGATGAAGTAAGAGCATACTTTATATAGTTGCGTCTTTGATCTTGTCTTTATTGGCATCGATAACTAGTTTTTTAATCAAAAGTTCTCCGAAGTTAATGTCATTCTGAAGGACTCCGTAATCCTCACTGTTATTATAGTTTCCAGCTAGTTAGTTCATTTTATGAGAAACAGCTTCAATAGGAGTATTCTTGTCAATTAGCAGCTTGCAAACATCGTTGAGTTTGGGGAACTCCTTCTAAATGGAGTCCACGGCGCAATAAGGATCATTTTTGACGATTGAACATATTACTCTGGCCAAAGCATTTCTATCTGTTATTTAGTGAGGATAATATCCGACTTAGGAATCATTCATCAGCAGCGTTTTTATTCTATCATCGGCGAAGAAACCAACTCCTTTGACAGTCATCATCAAGTTACCAACATCCCTGAGATCATTTCGACTCAATTTTCTGGCTGACTCCATGTCAACGAACTCATATTTCTTAATTAACAAACTCATTACATCTTTCGTTTTTAGACCCCTGTTTCTTTCCTTTAAAAATATTTTGGAAGCTCTGATATCCCTATGCGCGACAGTTCCCAGAGATAATTATCTATACCCTCGTTTAAAATAAATAGATACCTTTAATTAATTCCTCAGAAATATAGACTTGCTCCTACTTGTTCCATGGAAAGTTTGCCAAAAACCGATAGGTTATGATATCGAACAAAGAGCATACGTAGCTTTAAAACAAAAGCACAATCGACATAGGTTTTCCTCTCTAAATGACGAAAAAATCCTTCAGTGGCGACTTAGGCATCGATTTGTACACGTGTATTTAGTAAAGTGCGTTTTTTAGGACATCGTCTCTATAATTTTTAAAGGGGTAAATCTTCATCAGACCTCTATGACACTCAATTTAACTTTTGTTTTTTAGAACTTCTATTCGATGAAACATATTTCGATCATTACTGTCAAAGATGTCAATGATAGGGGCTTAAGTTTCAGAAATAAGATTGATTTTGGTTCCTTCGTACATTTCCATGTCGGAGTAATTCGACAAAATGGGACACTCCAAACTTATTATTTATATGCTGTGATTAAGAGGCAATATCAGTTTGTGGATGGGGTGATTTGCGGTTTTTACTTTCTATACTTAGTCGAATCTTGAAGAAAGCGTTTCAGACTTGATGTATATTTTTTAGGATGAAGGTGGTCCTGACGGAATTTAGAGAACCTTGATAGAATGATGCTGATACTTCTAAAACAGATGAGCTTTATTCTGCACACAGAGTACTTCCCATGATAATGTTATATTTTTGAATTTTCTCGTTTTGCAGTAATAATGTATTGGAAATTTATAAACCAACTTCATTCAAAGTCATTCTTTCAAGCACAATTAATTCAGATTACTGATTATATATCATCAGTTTCATCAAATTTTCATGCAAAGACCAGTGGCATTACTGACTTGATATCCGTTCTTGCATCGAGAGCATGTAGAGTTCCTCTTTTATGAACAATTGACATCGGTATGAACGCACCTTCCACTGTTCTGCTCAACTGTGAATCCTTGTGCACATTACTGGCAAATATCAATGTTACTTGATTTACAGAAGGGATCATTCGGTCTGTTAAGGTAAGGGTAGATGTTCGTCACACAGTACGGCCCACACTAGTTTGTGCACATGTTGTTCACCAGAATCTTGTTGCCAGTGCATCCCAAACAGAGTTCTCCCGAATAAATATTGCAGTCTTCGATGTCTTTGAAGCAGAATCCATCCTGTCCAAGGTGATATCCCTCGTCGCATTTGACGCAAGTGTTCGAATCAGGAGATCGATTTACACATCCTTTAATGGTAACCGAGAGTTTGGCAATATCAATCAGGACTAGAGATTTGATTTCAGTCTGTTGTGTGGGAATGTCGTAGTTTAATATTGCTAGATATACGCCAGATAGCGTATCGTAAATGATATCGTACGTAATACTGTCTGGAGATTCTTTCTTAACGAAAATTTATTTGATTTTTGGAGAAGCCAGATGGTGTGAATACAGTTTCATCAATAAGTTCTGAGAGGCGATGAACTAAGGTGTGTTCAGAGCTTTCTATGTATCTACCAACTAGGAACTGCTAAATAACTCAGGTATCGCTGACTTCTTACCCACCTGAGATGGCTTTTCAACGTATACGTTTACATAGTACTTGCCGGTCCTATCATACATAACAATTGCTTTGAATGTTCCAGATTTCATCTCGAAAAAAATTGCATACTATGCATAGCCTCCCCAATTTCTCTGTTTCACCAGCACAATTTTATAGTCGTTCAGTTTGAAATAGCTCGTAACTAGGTTCTAGGCGGTGGTATAGGCACTGTCCGTCGGAGGTGTTGATAGACTCCTGAACCCTGCATCGAGCATATCAAATGAGTAATATTCTCCACTGGTACTGTCGTAAATAAGTTGTGCTTTCCCCCATTGTGTCGTGAAAACTACTCTGTAAACATTCTTAAAGGATTGATTAACCTGAATAAATTAAAATGATCTTGCTCCAAACTAATTTCGGAGGAGAGTCTCAACATCTCGAGGTATTTGAGTCGATGGAGTTCCAAACTAAAATCTGGGTTGCTCTGGAGCAATGCTTCGATAACTAATTAATCGGAAATTTGCTCTTTCAGGACCTTCAGTCACCAACTAGCACTCATAACGTTTTTTATTTTGTAGGATGACTTGAAGTCGGTAGTAAACGAATTTCTCGTTATTGAAGTAGTAATATTTCCCTGAAACAAAAGCTACCTTTGAGGAAAATTTCACGGTATTGTCAACTTCCGCCATTTCAGTTGTATCAAAAGACTATATCAGTGTGGTTTAGGCAATTGGAACGACTCTCGATATGGCAAGTATTTGTTGGGATTTCCGTTCGAGCTTATAATACACTCCAGAAGTCAGAACTATTTTCCAGTAAGTTAGTGCTTGATTGTAAAGCACCATAATAATAGATACTCCCCTATCGAAAATATCATTATGAATTTTAGCGGAGTACTAGTATTCGTTAGGATGGTTTTGCGCGAATTAGCGAGGATTAAGTCTGACTTCTCCGTCAGAAGCGGTGATGGAGGTTGTTTTCGTTTACTTGTTCTAAGGTTTTGAAGGTAGTTTTGTCTATGACGATCCCGATCTTTAAAATGTAGCGGTATTTTGAGCCGGATCATAACTATATTCGAAAAATTCGGTCTCATCGTTGGAACCTGGTTTAAAGTAGTGAAGAATGTAAACCCACTTTCCATTGATTGTTCTAAAGAATACTTTCTGGATAGCATTTCTTCCAAATGAACGATTAAGGCTTAAATGCAACTCATATACTTTCAAAAATCCTGCATCATTGAAATAGATGTTGGGTGACAGTTCAGTTTCTGGAGTATCTTATCCTCGAACAGCTGGTTTTACTGGGGGTTCTGCCTGAGATCTAGTTTATTGTGAGTTGATGATTGTGGATTTTGAAGAAACTGGATCGTATTCCACTTCGAAAATTATCTTTTTTGAATTTAGAGTGTAGTGTAAATAGTAAATCCATTTCCCATTCTGAATTTTAAATTTCACCATTTCTAAATTATACCCTTGAAGGTTTCTAGAATTCAGAACTGATGACTAAACATTCTTAAAGCCAGCGTCGTTTCTGTACTGGTTTTGAAAGAGAGTAGCTTCAGCAACATCTCCACCTGCGTTATTTGACCCGACTGGTGGGGTTACAAAGCTCTGCGCTTTAGCTAAAATGTTAACTTGATCATTGTTAGGATCATATTAAACTTCGAACAGCTGGATTTCAAAGTTTCTTAAGTATTTCAATGTGTAAATCCACTTTCCTCGAGTTATTCTAAATTGAACGACTCTTAGATCGAAATCTTGAAGCTGGTTTGAAGCTCTTACTAATTCAGAAGCTTTATTGAAGCCTTAATCATTTAGGTATTGAGATTTTTTCAATTCAGTTTTTGGTACATCTTGTCCTGGGCCTGGTGGATTAATTGGAGGAGATGCTGAAGGTTTTGTTGAAGATTTTCCCGAGAGCAAAACTGCTTGCTTGATGGAAGGGTCATAAGATGATTCAAATGAACTCACGGATCTATCGAATTAAAAGACAATAGTGTAAATCCAAACTCCGTTTCTTGTGCCGAAGGAAACAGAAGCTGGATTTCTTCCGACTAAATTCCTGTTGCCTGAAGTGAGACTAGACAAAACTATTAAAAACCCTGCATCATTGCTGTACTGTGATTGAGTGAGCTAAATCGATCTCATGTTAGGTGAAGTTATAGGAATTGGAGAAAGTTCAATGGAAGGGGGATCAGGTGAAACGGTAGATTTTGATACTACTCTAAGATTTTTTACTTATTTTGTGAGCGGATCATACTATGCAGAGTAAGCAACAGTTTTTGTGTTGACTTTGTATTCAATGAGATAAATCCACTTTCCAGATATCAATGAAAAAGTGACTTTTTTGATCTACCCACCTTTTAACTCACTAACTCCACCCGCATCATTGATGAGAATTCGAGATTCAATAGCTCTAAATCCATTGTCATTCTGATATTGGGACTTTGATAATACTGTTTCCTGAACGTTTACGCCTGGAGCAGCTGGACCTATTGGTGGTTGAGGAGTAGGTTCGGGCTGTCTTACACTAATGGAGGAAGCATTGGTTTCTTCAACTACAATGTTGTTATCCCGAATTCTAAGTGTGAAAAAGACTGACTGGCCATCAAATAATCTATATTGGTAAGTATAGAGATCTCCATTATTTGTTCTAGCCACTATGACCGATTGAATTGAAGCATCCTTGAGTTTTAATTGCGACCCGTAGTTTATGACGATAAACTGCCTTAACTTTTAGAAGTAGGGGTCAGCAAGGTATTGTTGTTGTGTCAAAAAGCCTGAAGGTAGATTTTAGCGATTCTTGTCCTGATTATTCTGATTGCTTCCGGTATTTTGGTCTTTAGCGTTGATAGTGACATCACCCTAGTTAGTTTCTCTTACAGTTATCGAGTTGCTGACTGGATTCCACTCCATTGTGAAGAATATCTCAGTGTTTTGAAAAGCATATGTAACGGTGTAAACATTCACATTATTAATTCGGACGAAGATTACCCTTCGGATATTTTACTTTTTAACTTTGTCGCCGAATTTGGATAAAATATATCTTTCAACAGCGATAAATCCTGGATCTTCTTTGTACTGCTATTTTGTCAAGGGTCCAGTTGGTAATCTGTTGGTTTACCGGGCATTATTTCGGGTTGTATTTTAGTTCGGTGAAGGAGTTGGGTTTCTATTGTTCTGGTTCGACGGAGAAGTTAAGTTTGCATCGATGTCAAGAACATTTATGCTTCCCTGATTGTCGATTGATATTTACAGTTTAACTTGTCCATTAGGTCTGAAGTAGAGGATCGTGTAAATTCTATGATTGGTTTACGCTTTCAGAGTTACTCGGTTGATTGTTGCCCCATTGACAAACTGTGGATACAGAATTGAGGCTAGATTGGTAACTTTTTTGAAATTTTAATCATTGTTATACATCTAAGGAGATAAATCTACTTTTCCGCTGGGTTTTACTTGTAACTCCGTAGTTTTTTCCGAAATCAACCTGATTTATTTGCTCTGGGGGTTAACTCCGAGAACGATTTCGTACATCTGGTTAGATGAAGCAAGTTCATAAATGAGCTTATAATACATCCCATCCTCCAAAACTACATATACACTAGTCAAAAGGCCTCCTTTAACTTGGTCTCCCCTGTATTTTTCAACAAAATTTAGAATCTTAGCAGAATCTTAATCTTATCTGAACTTTTCTTTACTCAGTGAGTAGAATTCGCCCTTGATAATTTCGTTGGTTGGAATTATCTGTTTTTCACCACATTTAATCGACTATATCTAATCAAAACTCTTTTCTTCAAACTCATTATTTGCCAAGTCAACGTAATAAACAGCTTCAAACACTCTTCTATCAGATTTTCTTAGGAATCTAATAATGTAAACGTTTCTACCGTTTTCCTTCCCTGCTGCAAGTTTTATCACTTCAGCATCATTCAACTGATCTCCGTATATACTGGTAAAAATTGAATATCCCAAGGAAAACTATCTTTTAGTCTACACCATTTTCACGTCAAATATTTACTCTTCGAAGGAAAAATTGGCGTTGTGGTTTCCTTGAGTACTTTCAGATTTACAGGCGTTGGGCTCTGTAATTTAAAGTTGAGTTTGAACTTAACTGATTCCAGTATTAGGTTAAACAAAGAATATTCGATATTTTTCAATTCCTTGCTGACTAAGATCTTTAATAGCGTCCAAGATTTCGGCATTCCTAAGATTGGAATATTGACTTCTTATTTGGGATTCCAAGAATCCGTAGTTTAGGTCTTGTGAGAAGTTGATGAAGACTTCTCCGGGTAGAGCTACAAAAGCATTTTTGAGTATTAGAAGTGGGGATTGATTTTGAACTCCTGCAATAATTCCATAGAGCAATTATAGATATCCATTAGGAACCTTGTAGATGATTCGGTAGGCAATGACAGACGATTTGTCTGAGCTGACAAAAACTTTGGCGACCGAGTAAGACTGGCCAAGTTCCTTACCGAATTATACCTTGACTGTTTTGTCGATCAATCTGAAGTAAACATCATTAGCGTATTGTTGAGTCGCTAGTTACCTGTAGCCAGCCGCTGGAATTAGCTGAGGATCGATTTCTAAATAAAAGTATTAGTACTTAGTTATTCGCATTTACCCTGGTTATTTAAGACATAACCCTGCATGCACTTGCTGCAGTCGAATCCATTGATGTGTGTTTCGCAACCCTTAATGTCGTAGATGCAGTTATCACGGTAGAGATGCATCTTGGCGGGGCACCTTATACAACTTTACTGACTAAACTCAAGACAGCATTGCGAATTGCTCGCAACAGCAAAACTACTTATCAGTAAAATGATCAACAGGGACTTTCGAATATGCTTCCACATTAAATTTAAAATATATAGTTCCTGATGGACTCTTTTAAAATGGAAAAAAAGAACTTTTTGAGAGTACTGATCCTCCAAACAAGTGAAAATCAACTATATTTATTTGGTTTAACAAAAAAATCTCTATAATAAGAGTACTCCTGCACATCTAACAACTTTGGACCGCGTGCCGTCTTTACCAATAAACTTTATTTATAATAAATATTCAGACGAACAGAAGACAATGAATATCGAAACTTCGGTTGCCAAAAAAACACTGATTTATTCAAAGTCGACAGACTCAATATGAATAACATTACTGAATATAAAAGTATCAAAAAAATCACTTGGAGTTGTCGGCTAGCATGTATAGGTGCCTATCTAATTAAATATATCATTATCACGTTCGAATTTCCAGGCAAAATTATTGTTTTTTCACTTATGACAAAAATATGATTACATCAGCGAAATTTCAGTGGAGCTATACTGTTTTAAATGACAAACGCGCCTTTTCTGGTAAGTAATATTTAAAAATAAGCATGCAAATTGAAAAGCAAATAAAATAGCTCGAAAGATACCAAAATTAATATAGTTCTCTGTTGGATTCAATTAAATTCGTGAGAAGGACACTTTAAAACTATAGCGATATTTTTCGGACTCAAGCTTTGATGGGGATCAATGGCAGTTATCAAGTGAGAATTGAAAAGGAGAGTGAATTGGTGAATTTTATTACTTCGCACTATTTGACAATGCATTAGCAAGTAAGTGATATT
>JAOWAT010305064.1:0-15425 GCA_028571025.1 Longipedia americana
GACTAGGAAAAGGGCATATCCTAAGTAGTCAGAACCTCAGCGTAGCAACTTCACAACTAAAATAACTAATCCAACGCAAACTCTACTTAAATCACGGTCACCAAGAACCCCAACCCGACCACCAATGAATAACTTACAATCCAAGTCCAATACTTATAGAAACAACTCAATGAACTGGGTCAGCACCTAGCATAATAGGAGTTAAAATCAGAAAAAATCGAATAGCTTAATCGACAAATTCTAACTCTCAAGTAACAGCTGACCGAGGGACTCAATGCGAGGGATGTTCTTTAATTTAAATTAAAAATGAGCCAGTAAAAAAATAAGGAACAGTTCAAAACCATAGAACTACTTAAAAAGGACACTCATGAATAAATTGGGCAGCAGAGTCGGCATGCTAATGACAGTCGATAGAGTCAAGTCACAAACAAAACAGATAGAGCTGCTTTATAGGACAAAATTATCAAGCTCAATTATGAAATATAGTCTCTTCTCCAGAAAATTGGTGCCATGGACAAAGATTATTAATCAACCATCATAAGCAAGGAAGAGCAGATCAAATAGCTCCAAGATTAAAACTACTATCTCAAGGAATAAATCACCAAGTTAAACGAAATATCCATGCAAAATCAACTTAATCTTCAAAAAGAAAATTAATAGCTCTAAAAAAAACTCAGCTAACTCACTCTCCGATCAAATATGAATTAACCAAATGTGAATTAGGGCCAATCAAATACGAATCAAAATCGATCGAGTGTGAATTAGGGCCAATTAAATATGAATCAAGGCTCAAAAAATCATATAGATTACAACATCACCAGCAAATACATGCATAATTCAAGAGAAGTCATCATTGAGGAAAGTAAAGAGTCTGCAAGAACCAGCACAAGATAATTGGAATTAGAAAATGTTTATTTAAGGTCTCAACTTTAAAAATTCACATAGGAAGCTGAAAACATGAATAATAGTCTGACAGACAGAGCTAAGTGCATAGAAACTTTGAACAAGGAACTTTCAAAAACAACGATAGATCTTGACAGAAAAAACTAATTACTGAATGGCAAACAAAAATAGGTGCAGAAATGCCATATTTAAATGTAAGCTTTAAAAGGCAAAGTCAGAAATCTTGAGAAGGAGCATCAACAAGAACGACAAAGGTGGTCGACAATAGTTGAGAGTCCCTACATCAGTGAAACGGATCCCACCAATAATGTGAGTTCTAATAATGCCAACTAGCAATAGTCAACGAGAAAGTAGATTGACAAAATAATGTAAAAAAGACTCAAAGACCTCGAGACTCATCGTCAAAGAATCAGTGAGTTATCATCGATTAACACCAGTAATTTTGGAAGGAAAAACAAGAACACCCGGAGCAATCGAACTTTGATGGTTCAGTAGTTTACGCAGTAGGGAAGGGAAAAGTAACTTCAGCTGATTAAGGATTAAAGAGAATTGCTCTAAAAGAGACTTCATAACGCAAACAATGACATCACACAATTAAAGGATTGCATCGACTCGGAATATGTTAATCTGCAAATAACTCCACATTCATCCACCTCAACCATTCACCGAGCCATTTCGCTAATTACTTTTCTGAGCTAATAATGTCAAAAAAGAACTAAAGCGAACTAGGGTCTCAATTAAACTTGTAAAAAACTCATACTTTAAATATAAAAGATAACTGTTGGTTTTAAAACTTTAGAACATGAAAAAAGAATGTTGATGCTCAACATCAACGCACACTGTCTTGGGGTTAACAGATCTCATTAGTTACCTCAGCATAATTTCGAAGAAGAGAGGATGTTGGGTCAGAAAGGGAAGAAAAAACACAACTAATGGCAAAAACCCGGGAAACAGGAGGCATATAACGTGTTAAACTAGGAAAAAACGTTGCTTAATAAGCTTAAAAACCACATGATGGCGATGATCGAGTAAACAAGTAATTGAAGTATATTCGCCGGAATAAAATACTTCTCGCAAATCATATTCTAAAAAATACAATTTTAATGTTATATTGTTTTATTGGAGCGGAGAATTTCTGTTGGAATTTGTTTTGAAATAATTTCTGATGGTATCTGACTGTGGTAAAAATTTTTGCGTTTTTTAATAAATTGAAGATGGAGAATATGACCCCCGAGCAGTATGAAAATACGCTCAGATACATGTAGCTTACAAACTAATATGATTTCCATAACGCATCTTCTATTATGGCTCAAAATAGCTACCAACTTTAAGTAATTGCTGTTAAAAGTAGAGTGCCATTAATAACACTTCCGATCCTGATGGCCATGCTAGCTAAAACTAGTAAGAACTTGAGGAGTAAAGGACTTTCGAAAATTATGTGAGTTATCTAAGGTAAAAGAGAAAGCCTCAGCATCATATAAAAACCGCATGTGGAAAGTTTAGATATGGGATTAAAAAAATATGCAGTTCATGTTCACGAGTCACAAGTATAATTTGATTTAGCCTAGTTCCATGTTTTCACCAAAAAATATTTGGTCCAAGTTTCAAAAAGATATATGGAGAAGAAACTTCCGTTAAAGTTCTGACTAGTCTATAATAAGGTTTTGTAAGGTCTCGCAGACAGTCAAAACCATGTCTTCTGGTGATTTCCACGCCCACTGTAAATCATTGTCTTTTGGAGTTTCTCAGAAATAGAGAAAATTCGGAGTCAATAGTAGAATTCTTCTAATATATAGAAAAAGTATTTCGAAGTAGTGGGATTGATTTAGGGATGTGGAGATTTCGCTAATTATCCCGAACTGATGGTGGAGCAAGGCCCAAGTTTGATCATTTGTAGAAAAGATATCACTGAAAACATTACCATCATTGAGAAGTATTTTGACTAAGCAAGCGTCGTCGGTTTCGGTTTAAGGTAGATCCAAATAGCAATGGCAAAATTTTAAAAGTTACAAAAAAGAGACTCCAACATACTAAAGAGAGTCAGATGTTCGAGCGTGCAGAGATCTCAGCGAAGTAGCAGAAAATCTCCTATGATTCAGCATTCCTAAGAAAATGAATTTCCAGACTAACAAATTTATGGTTACACTCCAGAAAACGATTTTGTGAAATCTAGCAGCATGATTCAGGAGCAAAATAAACTTTACAAACAGATATAGGAGCAGGAAATGAAAAAAAAGCTTAGACAATAGGAATAAGCCAGGATGTTGGTTCAATAAAGGTAAAAGGAGCTGGAGTTATAATAGTAGCGAAAATTGCGGAAGATGTCGATTCCTGATTAGCCGTCTGAAGGACCCATCATCAAACTTAGTTTTAGATGCCCTGATGGCAGCATCATTCTTCGGAATTTCCCTCTCGATGAAAAACTCGAATTGATTTACAACTGGATCGAAACAAACGAAGAAGTTGAATTTGAAAACAATAAAGCTCGGGAGTTCGATCTGTATATGTCATATCCCCCAGTCTCTCTGAAAGAGAGGAAGGAGTAGTTCTTAAGGGACATTTTCGAGGGGGAACAATAAAAAATTATGATAAGGTAGTTATGAACTCACTTTCAAAGTTACTACTTAACTTGCACAATTTAACTTAACTAACAATATCATCATTTGGAATTACGACTCTATGTTTGTATTTCTACTTAACTAACGTAGCCCTAATCATAAGAGTCAAACTAATATTTTTATTAATGAATAAAGAGTAAATCAGGAAAATATCTCTAGCAAACTAAGAACAATCTCGGCCCCTTCCCACTCTTCAAGGAAAGAAAACCATGTCGCAAAACTACAACAACGAACGTAAAATCAAGAACATAAAATCTAAAAACAGGAAATAGTTGTCTGAATAGTAAAACTTGTTATAAATATGCGCAGACGTCTTGCGAGGAAATGCGATGACATTTACAGATTTATTTAGTAAATCTACAGAGTTCAGGACAGAAAAAGGAAAATTATCATCTCGCCTACTCGAGGAATATCTGCTTAAAATTTTCTAGATGTATGCGAACCTCTAAAGAAAGAACTAGAAAAAATAAGATAAAAAATTAACTCGATAAGATGCTAGTAAGCCGAAGAATGGACTCCTTTCTCCGCAGCCATCAGGTAAATGCCGACTACCAAATAATAAATACCTAAGTATAAACCAATGAGTCATTCAAGTGCCAAATCTCCCAAAAAACAAATGAGATAGCGCTTAAAACCAATAAGTTAGGCAATGCTAAAACAAGAGGCTCAGGAATTTCTATCGATCGAAAAAATGAATATCAGCTAAAATTAGAATCGAGTAATGAAAAAGAGCAGCACTATTGACTATGCCGAAAGAAACTACAGATCTTAAAAAATGAATATGAATTACACTTCCAATCGTAATAACTAATAGTCAAGGCTCAAATAGAGAACATTGTACTCAACTCTCGAGAAGCGTTAGACTTCAAAAGTTGGAAAAGAGATGGTCTTTGTTCATGAGGGCTATCACGAATAAACCGATTAAAATTAGCACTAGAAATAATCACATAACCAGAAGGATCAAATGAACTAGACACAAAAAAAAGGCACCAGATTTACCTATCTGCAAACTATTAAGATTATTGCAAGCTCAGACGAAAAGCCAAAACTCAAACAATAAACACCATATATCGAAGTGAAAAAATAATAGTCCTTAGCTCCATTATCACCGTTTAAAATCAAATATAAAGAAGCTCACGGAGAACTTCAAAAATAGTCTTCAAACAAAGATATTTTTAAGTAGAAAGAAACTCCTCCGGTGCTCATTCCAAAAAAAAAAAAGAATTTTACTCCACCCTTTCCTACATATCATTATAGAGATCTAATTTGGAAAATTAATATAACCAACAAAATGATTGTTTAAGTTCCGAACTAATATGAACATAGACTCAAAGTATACGTAGGAAAAGGAAATAATTCAGGACTTATAAGAGGACTGATAAAGAGGAGAATTTGGTTTGGGTTTACAGACAGAATTTAAGATGCCAACTTTGTATGGACTCAATTAAAGAGTATTCCTTATCTTAAAAATCAACCATGTAAACCAAACTATCACTAACCCAACGAGAAAGATTCTTACCAATAAAAAGGAATATTTACATAGCAAGATGCGTTAAGCTATAGAAAATATTTTGAGATATACTTTAATTCATAAGAAAGGTGTGATGAAAAACTACTGCCTCGGATGAAGTTCTATAAACCGGAAAATTTCATTAAAATGAATGAAATAAAATAAACCAGAGTTCACAATCATCTTATGAACAACTATGTGATCGGTAACAAGAAGGCTCTTTTTCATACAATGCTAGCATACTATAATGAAATTGGCCAAGAGATTTTTAACTATGTTCCAGTTACTTTTCATGTAAAAGATGGTCTTGAGGACGAGAATTATCTAAAATTCCTTAAATTTTATTACCGCAGAGCGAAAGATATCAAGAATAATATTTCTAAAAAAAATAAACATAATGCGTGGATAGTAAAACCAGGCTAAAATTCAAATCGAGGAAGAGGAATACAGGTTTGCCTATCCTTGGAATAAATAAGAAACATTGTCAAAAAGAGATAGAAGTATTCTGACGGTAGTCCCAAAACTTTTATAGTCCAAAGCTATATTGAACACCCTCTCCTTTACAAAAAACGGAAATTCGATATCCGACACTTCATAATGATAACCAGTGTCAACGGATTTCTCAAAGGGTATTGGTATCAGGATGGTTTCGTTCGGACAACTTCTAGTTAGTATTCTCTCAAATCCAACGTGAGTAAAGTTCATTTGACTAATGATGCTGTACAGAAATGTTTACCCGACTATGGCAAATACGAAAAAGGAAATAAAATAGGCTACGACTAGCTCCAGAGTTATCTTGAAAAATATCACGGGGTCAGTTTTAGGACTTAGATATATCAAAAAATGAGGGTACATTTTTATTAAAGTAGAATATTTCTGTTGATGCAGTCAAAGCTTGCTCTGGGAGTATTGATCCAGAAAAGAGAGCTAATAATTTCTAAATTTTTGGGCTAGATTTCATGATTGATTCGGAGTTCAATGTGTGGCTAATTGAAGTAAACTCCAACCCCTGTCTTTAAATATCATGCCCACTCTTAGGCAGTATTATTCCAAGGATGCTATAAAATGCCCTCGAGTAAATAATATTTTTATCACGAAGAATCACAATGGATACCTGTTTCCCGCCACCTGTCCGTTATAGCCCAAAAGGAGTGCATTATTTCAAAAATCTATAGCTGTAAAATCGATTCTAGTTGATATATGATTAGCGGATCGATAAAATATATAAGTGTAGCATGAGAGTGATTGATTCTAAGCTTCTTGAATAGGAAGATGATGTATTTGAAGATGATGGCGATGATTGGGACATGGATGATTGATTTCGTGAATTTTTTATATTTTGTTGATTTCTGAGAAACCAGAACTATAGTATTCAAATACACTATCATTTTCCTCATTGACCTTAGGGGGCTTGCTGGGCTTCCTCTAGTTTTGGCATTATTTGCTTATAGCAGAGAAGCATGAAAACCCCCATCATCAGGAATAGACCCGTTCCACTGAATAGGAAAGAGCCAATGGAAAAGGTGCTTTCCGGTTCAAAATACTGAATCCTCTCAAGTGGAGTTACGATGGGTTGAGAGACTTTTTTGATGATTTTTCTGCTCACTGGGTGAAGGAGATGTATTGTACTTTCGATAGGCTTCTGATCGATCAGCAAAATGGGAAATAGATAAACTTTAGATATTATTTATATGAAGTGTTTTCCGTCTGGAAGATCTGGTCTGAATTTGTGATTACAAGTACAGGGTGAAAAGATTTTTGTTGTGCGGATAGATGTAGTGGTTTTTGGAATCGATAATTAATCGAAGGTTGTTGTAGTCTTCAAGGTCCATAGGCATGAAGGGAGTCTCGGGAAAGCTCACTTTCAACTGGGTTGAACCACTCTAACTGAGGTACAACAGCGATAAACACACACATATAACTATGACGCCTGTCCTACACATTGATTTAATAGTTAAAATCAGGAACTAATTTATTGCCTTTAAAAATAAACTTCACATTTTTTGTCTTCCACTTCACAAAATCGATAACTCATGATTTACAGATATTCTCAGTAAAAAATTCTTTCCGGTCGAATTTGACCCCGATAATTTTAGTGATTGAAATCATATTCTGCGAAAGAAATATACGGCCTATTTTTAAAAACTGAAAGGTTGCCCAAAACTACAACCTTTTTGACTGAAGCATGTGTATTCTAGCATGTGGCTGAGTTAAAATCAAAGAATCAAACGATAAGATTAGAACAGAAAGTAAAAATTCAAGAATATTAGATCCTGCCTGAAAGCATTTCGTGATTATCACGACGACCACTGCTCGAACTTCAAAAATTAAAATACGGCAGCAGTTAAATGTTGGCTTCAATGAATAAAAAGTGATTTTATAATCCAACTTTATTTGGCTGATAAAAACACTTCAAATTGAAGATTTTTTCAGAATTTTTTATATATATAACTTCACCACATGGAAAATAAACTTTTCATTGCAATTTTGGCTCTAAGCCTCATTATTTCTCTGCAAGGGCAACGCCCTGGTAATGGGTGTAGCAGCTAAAGTACTCCAACTCCAGGATAGCGACCAACATGCACTGGTTCATGCAACAGTGGATATGTGAAAAATGCGACTACCTCTCGGTGTGTTCCCTGTCCAAGAGGATGCCCAACTTGCTCTATCACAAACAATAATATTGTATGTGATAGTTGTTCAACTGGTTTGACTCAAGCAGGAAACAAGTGCATAAAATGCGATCAAAATTGCATGACCTGTGCTGATATGCCAAGAAACTGTCTTACTTGCCGACATTCGATTGCTGTAACGGCAATTCCAGATACCAGTCCTGTCTTAAATACCTGTTCATATGACCGATCCTGTGCAGATACAGTTCCTGGATGTGACCACTGTAGTGATGCAAGCACCTGTCAATTCTGCAAAGATGGAAGTTACAGGGATGCTGATGGAACTTGCAAAAGATGTACACCACCTTGCAGAAAGTGTACTGGAGCTGGATCTGGAATGTGTCAAGCTTGCACAAAAGGATCATACCTTGATCGTAACGATGACTGTCAAAAGTGTACTGACAACAATTGCCTGCGCTGCCCCAGGGATTCATGCGATATGTGTAAAAGTGGATACAGAGTTAATGGCGGTTCGTGCTAAAAATGCACTCCCCCCTGCAAAGAATGCTCAACTTCAGTAACAACCTGCACAAAATGCATTTCTCCAATGAGACTCCACATGGGAAATGTTTGTAGAGTGTGTGAGTTACCTTGCGCTACCTGTCAGGCCAATGATCCAAAAAATTGCATTACTTGCATTTCCGGATTTGGTCGCGATACTTCCACCGGTGAATGTAAAAAATGCGGAGAAAGAGCTTGCAATAAATGTTCATTTTCAAATGACGGTACCGCTATTTGCAAAGTTTGTGAAACCGGATTTACTCTCACCATGAACGGAATGTGTAAACCTTGTCCTCCAGGCTGTTAGAGGTGCAATGCTTAGAGGTAGCTAGCTGCTGCCGGGTCTCAGAGTGGACAAATGGGTCAACTCGCTCAAACACCAAAATTCTAATGTGAACAATGTAATGATGGAAGTGTTGATGTCGATGGAACATGCACGAAATGCATGGGTCATGGATGTGTTAATTGTGATCCCAATCGGCTCGATGTTTGTTTATAATGCTAGGCTGAATCGTACTTAAGCGGCAATGGAACTTGCAAGAGATGTCCTAGAGGATGTGAAGAGTGCACCAATGATAGATAATGCATCAAAGTTAAGGATGCATTCGTCCAAATTGCAGGCGGAGATATTGTAAAGTGCAGACCAGGGTGCAAGAGATGCCAAAAAGCAGCAGCTTCTGAATGCGATGCTTGCGATTCAGGCTTTTTCAAAGTACCAAATACTAACCAATGCAAAAAGTGTCCAGGAAATTGCAAAACCTGTGATCCAGCTACACCCGCAAATTGCCTTACTTGTTGGCCAAAACAACATATGTCAGGGAGTTCATGTTTGGACTGTAATGCTAACTGTCTCACATGCGATGCTGGAAATGTTGATTCTTGTAAAAGTTGCAGAAGAGGAATGAGGTTAGACACTGGAAGCAACACATGCGTAGCTCCTTCTGCAACATGCGGAGACAACTGCATTCAATGCGATCCTACAGACGAGACTAAATGCATAAAGTGCAAACCGAGATATACTCCAACTGACAGTGGAGTGTGCACGAAAACCTTGAGTTTTTGTGCTTAGAGCGATTCCATGGATCTTTCTCAATGTGTTGGATGCACACGAGGATTTGAAAGAAACGGAACCAGTTGTGTTCCATGTCCTGCCAACGCAAGAAAGTGCAAGGAAGGAAAAATTAAAGAGTGTGACTAAAGATATGAGATTAGATAGGTTGATGGATCTTTTGTATGTGCCCTTAAATGCCTTTTCCCCTGCATGGATTGCAATGCAACTGACTGCTCAGCGTGCCATGCCGGTTACATGATGCAGAACGGTCGGTGCACTCCTGACATCAGTTGTAACAGCAACTGCCCTTATTGTGTATTGGGGACTTTTTTAAATGGGGCGGACTGTTCTCTGTGCACAACACCAAACTGTGCTAGTTGTTCAGATGCTTCTACATGTTTGAGTTGCGTACAAGGTTTCTACTAAGATGCAGGCAGTTGTACAGCTTGCCCTAGCAACTGCTTTAAGTGCAAAAGTGCTACTAAATGTGATGTTTGCAATTTGGGCTTCATTCGTGCAATAATTGATGAAGATGAGGACACTGGCTCGGAAACTGTCGAAGATACATGCACAGCATGCAATTCCGGATGTCTGACGTGTTCAGGAACACCCAATACATGTACTAGCTGCTCCCCAGGCTTCATTCGTAATAATACACGATGTGTGAGTGAGAATCATTTGCAAGTAGAGGTTGTCTACAATGAAGATCACACTAGTTTCCTTGGACGTGGTGGACTCAGTAGCCTCGAAAACCAAATTCTCACTGTTCCATAGTGCGATGACTTCTCGACTAATGCTCAAAACGTTCATCGTGCCTATTCCGGGTCAAGCGGTTCATCATCCACAGTTAACGTTGATTAAGGAGAAGACCCTCATTCTGCGGCAGGTAATGTTCAAAGTGCAATCTAACAGGTTGGTGAAGTCCTATCGATCAATGTGGGAGTAGCTGACGTGAATGGAAACATTATCGCACCCCCTCCAAATCTGGGACTTATCCTAGGACTCACTTTTGGTATCTTAGCCTTGGTCATTATAATAATTGCCATCGTTTGCTGCGTTTACAAGAGGAATAAAACTTCCGATATTCAAGATGGTCAACCGGTTGGCGAAGTTAGCGGCACTCTTTAAACATCAAACATGAAATAACCCTGATTTATCATTGACTATATCGAATCAACTCTTTTATCTCATCGAATATCTCGAAAAATAATAACGTCAATATTACTTATCTACTTCAAAAAAAGTATGTTTCAGCCTTATAAATGACTATCGAGTTATATTAAATATAATGGAAGCAGATCCTCAGCCGAATCTAAAGCCATCACAGTCAAAGTCATTTAAAACGAAGGTGGGCCTGTTTTTCGGATATAACGGGTAGTAGTTTCAAGGTATGCAGTATCAAAGAGATCACTAAAACACAATTGAGAATACCTTGCATAAAGTAATTGTTGAAAAGGGTTTCATTCTGAAAACAAACGCAGATGAACTCAAGAAAATCAAATGGTCGAGGGCGGCAAGAACCGATAAAAGAGTTCATGCCTTATGCAATGGTGTATCCTTCAAAATGTAGATCTATCCCAAATACCTGCTGACTCAGGAAGAAAGAAACATCAACTTTGAAAAAATTGTCAAGGAACTCAACGAATAGTTACCGATGGATATCAGAGTATTTTCCATCAAAAAGGTTGGCAAAAATTTTGATATGCGGCATAACTCCTTTAGCAGAGTCTATAACTATATTGCTCCTATCAAACTTTTTCAGCCTTACAAAAACTTTAGAAACAAGCAACAACTTCCTAACGAAAAATTGGAAAATGTGTTGAATTAAATCAATGAGTTGGTTAAATTATACTTAGGAACACACAACTTTCATAATTTCACTCGAGGCTACAAAAGGACAGATCCTCGGTGCGATAGATACATGATATCAATGCACGCTGAAAAAGTAGAAGATACTACAATATAAAGTTACATTAAAAAACACAAAGAATAAAACTACGGGTCATAACAATTTGTTAGATTTACTCTCATAGGTCAGAGCTTTATCTACCACCAGATTCGCAAAATGATAGGATTAATAATAAAAATATTTTCGTAATAGTTGAATGGAAAAGAAACAGTGATTACTGCTCTCAAAGAGCCCAACTATGACACGTATTTGGCTCCTGGACAAGGTCTCTATTTGAATCGAATGACCTTTGATATTTATAACAAGAAGGAAGATATAAAAGAAAAATTGGAATTAAACGAAGAATAGGATCAGAGGATTACCAAATATAGAGCTTATCTTTAAGAAAAAATACTCGACCATTAAATGCGGCAAAAAGTATTCACATAATGGCTAATCAATAAAGTTGAGAAAAAACAATAAGTGAAAAACGATTCTGAAGAAGAAAAAAGTGTCAATAATGAATGAGTGATCTTCAATACCTCTACATCAAGATAAAATTTTTGTTTAACTGTCGAGAACCTTTTCCTGACTTACTCTATCAATTTTGGCAAGGTTGAAGTTTTATTTCTACTTTATCTTAAAATAAAGCTTGAGTAGTCTATTCCTGTCTTGGGAACAAGGAAGCGATCCCAACGATTCTTTAAGTCTTTTCTAACTCCATAGCTCGATCACATTCATGGTTCCTCGATGCGTTAAATTCTGGGACATAGAACCATTTTGCTTGCCATTTTTATTCTTTGGTTTCATAACAGCTCGGAAAACTTTGGCATAGTCAAACCCCTTTCCTTCTTGAATTCGATAGTTGAATTTGACGAAGGTTGTCTTTCTATCATCACTGAACATCTTAGAATTTTTGATTGCCTAATATTGCTTCGCTTGAGCTGTTTTCTGTGATTTAAATTTACTAAAGAACTATCCGTCAAGATTATGACTGAATTACTCGGACCTGTAATGTCGAGTGGTCTATATTTTTGGCGTGGTTCTATACTTTTAAAATAATTTTTATAGAGTTGCTGACTTTTTTGTTATCATTCCTAAGGCTAATGATTATAATTCTTCTATATGAGATGTGAATTCAAATACTAACGTGTGAGGGTATAAATACAAATTCAGAAATCTTGCAATCCTAGCGTAGCAATACACACGTATATGCACTTAATAAGAAACTATTTCGCCATGCTTCTAATATGGAAACCGCAAAATTTTTGGAAATAACTAGGGAATAGCAACTCTGAAATAAAAATAAAATAATTATCTTGAGATATTAAATGCGAAAAGATCTACATGCAATCTCCAACATACCTTCATCTCACTCTTTGTCAGCAGATATCGCGACGGGTTGGAGACCGAAGCTGAAAATAATTGGTCCACTGCCTTTAAACTTCGATAATAAATTACTTGACCCGTATATTGATTCAGCACTGTCAACTGATACATCACTATTCGGCGTAGTTTACTTAGGTAATTTTTAAAGCATAAGTGAGTAGGTCCCCGATTTTCCGATACGTTCGCAATGCACGACAGTTTAGCTGGGAAATACAAATACAAGTACCAACATTTGCTATGTGCGAATTATCTTCATCTGAAAGCATTTTTCAATAAATTCTACTCATAATTCAAACCATAATACAGAAGACCATTCATAGGAATGAATTCAAAAGTCAGTGTTCATACTATGGTCTTTGACAGTGCTTTTTAATCAGGTAACCTGGACTGTGTAGTTAAAATTAGGGAAAATTAATATGATTTAATATTAAGAATCGATGCTAATACCAGAGGTCACGTACAATGGTTCAACTTCAAAGTATAATACTTCTTAAATCAAAAGGTATCCGATAACTCGAACAACGGACAAAAAAGAACGGTAAGACTAAATATTATCAACTTACGGAAAAACAGAACTTCTTATGAAAGAGTAAGACATGTTTAACAAAGGGTATGCGTCCATATATTCGAAGAAATGGAAAGCAGTGGATTCAAGGAGGATAAAACGTAACTTTGACAAATGCCCCAATTCGCTTTGGAAAAGAAAATTTCAATTTTCATGGCATTCCCACGATTGACAGCGAATCATAAATTCCGGTAATGAAGAAGTTAAGTTTCGACCTGACTTTCGACTCTGGCGATGTGATTGAAGTCGCTTACAGTATTCCTTACACCTATAGCCAAATGATGACATATTTGAAAGAGAAAAAGAAGGAGAAGTTCGGTGTAGCTGACCTGGTTTTTGATATCGATTATAATGGTTAGAGTTTATCTGGGCTTTAAATTCCGATGATAAAAATTACAGAGGACAACTAGTTTTCAAGAAGGAGAAAGAAGTTTGCAGTTTTTATGATCGGGCGGCAGCATCCTGGGTAGGCTAATTCCAGTTACGTGATGTAAGGGATAATCACTTCATTGCTGAGTGATACTGAGCAAATAAAATTGCTCAGATAGAGATGCTAGTTTTATATCGTTCCTATGGTCAATCCCGATGGAGTAGTTGTAGGAAACTTTAGAACCAGCATGTACGGTAGAGATTTGAATAGAATGTACAAGAAAGAACAACTCTAAATGATTCCATAAATTTAGTGTATTAAAAGAATGGCCAACAATGTTACTCGAAATTTTAAACAAAAATTTATTCTCTTTCTTGACGTTCATGGCCATTCCGTCAGAAGGAACAGCTTTGCGTACGGACCAGCTACATTTGCCTCCAAAAATCTCATTGACGTTAGGACATTACCAAAACTCATATCTAGTCACTCTGATATTTTTCGATATCAGTCATGCAGTTTTCGACTTCTAGACTCTAAAAAAAGCACGGCCAGAGCGGTCTTTAGCAAGTTTGCCTAACTTTGTTACACAATTTAAACGTCAAACTGGTCTTATAGTTTGCCAAACTTATAAGAATCTTTCGAATTCGGGATTGAAAGTTGGAAAAAAGTAGGTTTCAGCATTTTAAATGGAATTGTACCGTATGTCAATCGAAAATTCGAAGAAAGAATTAGGGCTGCAGAAAGAAAGAAAAAAGTGAAATAACTTGGGTTTAATCCAAGCTAAAACAAACTTTTTTCTAAAATCATAAGGACGAATTCGCCTAAAAAAAATAAATTAAGAACAAAAACATAATCAAACAATGAAACGATAAGAAAAAAACATGTGTACGAGCAAGACAATAAACTTAATTATAACTGGTAATAAAACCGGGAAGAGGACTGTTAAGTGGAACAGGAACAAGAATAAATTGGTGACTCATAAAACTAAGGAATTGATGGATTAAAATAACATGTCAGGAAATAATTGAATCTCTAAGAAATTATATAAGCCAATGAAAGCGATAAGTGGAGTGATTCAGGATTCGACAGTTAGTCTTCCAACGATGATATGGATAAAGAAACGTTCAAACACTATTTTAACGCAGCTTCAAAAATGATTGTTCAATTCTAAAAAGCTTACTACGGCGATGATTACGACAAAAAATAAAAGAAAACGTTCAAAATGCAGACTCCGGCTCAATAAAAAGTACTGAAAAAAAGTATTGACACATTAGCCTGTCTCAGAAAAAACGTTCGAAAACAAATAACGATTCTCAAAGACTCATCTGAACACCATTTTAAATAGTCTAATCAGAGAGAATTGATGCATAGTCAATCTAAGGGGTTGACAACCCAAATAAAGTACAATGGACCAAAGAAAGACCAAATAAAGTAAAAAATCTCTGTTTTTCCGAAAATAAGCTTGGCTAATCACTCAGCTAACGAAAAAAATGAACTTAAGTATATTAAAAGTTCTAGCCGCATTTCCAAAATATAAGCAATTTCATCCGTTCAATTTCAAAAATACGAATGAAGAGCATCTAAGCACGTGGTGTTTCTATTATTTTTAGTATTTAAGCAATTTAGATTAAACTTGAATCAGTCAAGGACTTTCATTTTGATTTCGTAAATTTGCATTGTATCTTAAACTCTTTTTTTTGACTTTTGTGGAATTTTATTGGGGGAGTTTTTGTTCTATTTTTGTTCCCTTGTAATGAAAAAGGTTAGCAAATTTTGGATTAAAAGCTGTTTCTAAATCAAGGATTTGAGTTGATCTTTGAAATTGAGATAGTTCGTGTTATAGAGTTCGGATAAGGGAGTCTGATGGTTGCGTATTTTCTCTTCGGTAGCCTTTACTTTTTAATAATAGTAAGATTTTTCTTCTTGGGCAACCTATTTCCCTCGGTTTTTAGCACAAA
>JAOWAT010305175.1:0-15421 GCA_028571025.1 Longipedia americana
TTGGACGTTGGGAATTTTGGTCGTTCTTAAAATGGGTCCACTTTACTAAATACTATACAATAACCTCATTGAGTTTATAGAGAAGCAAACATAAGTTCTTGAATGTGTATTACTCACATCTTGAATTTTGTAGTGTATTGAAAAAGAAATTAATCTGGAATTTTGACTTCGGAGTGAAGCAGAGCTGTCAAAATTCTAATCATTTAATGGACTAGTTCATTTCATTAGATTAATTTCCTTTAGTAATTTTGCTCATTTAATGTTCACTACAGTATATCATGCTCAATAGATTTCATTTTATGGCTTAAGTCTTAATGAGTCATTTAAACATTATCTAAGTGTTTTTCATAGTTTATGAATGGATGAAGCAGAGGTATGCTTGGCTTGCATATTTTTGTGATTTTCTAATTCTTTCATTTATAAGGTATTCTTAAACATTTTTCGGTTTTCAAAGCAGCATCAGGTTATGCACGGCTTGCGTGCTTGTTTATTTACTTTATTGTCATGTCTATTTGTGAGGACAGAAATAAGTATTGTAAATTATAATGGAGCACCCTATATTACTCAAATGTATTCTGTTTCAAAGGAATTCAAAACACATAGAATTCATTCATGGCTTTTATTGGAAAACTTCCAGGTTACACAAACAATTCAGAACATTTGTTACTTTTTCATCAAAAGGACTTCATTATTATTTCTTTTGTTTACAAAGAAAGGTTATATATTTTAAATGATATCCGGAATTAACCAGAGGAGTTTTATTTGATTCTGAACCTTTTGGGTTTAATGGAATATATTGCACCAATTACTTATACAGTGGTTTCACCATTTTCACGACACTCTTGGGAGTCCGAAAAAATGTCGTTAGAAAGTGAAGTGTAGTAAGAAAGTGAAAATTTTCATTTGTGTTTATATTGGATTGGGAGTCAGAAAAGTGTTGTTAGAGGGTGAAATGTCGTTAGAAAGTGAGTCGTTAGAAGGTGAGACCATTGTATCTACAAATTGAAATCATTGTGCCTACAGTGCCCGAAATCTAGAGATGGGAAAATTCGGGAGTCAATCTTCTAAGAATTTTCACTAATGATGTAGTGGTCAACTTTTTTCTCCTAGCTTTTTCAGGCTTTTTCTTTGACATGTTGTAGACTCTTTAAACACCTACAAATTTCGTAAATCCTGGTTTTGGGATTTTCGAATCTCAGTTTTGGAAAACATTTCTCAGTTTAGCAGAAATTTTCTCAGTTTTGAAAAAATTTTGCTCAATTTTGAGTAAAATTTTTCAGTTTTTAAAAGAATTTCCCGGATTTTTTAAAATTGACTCAAAAATGGGCTGAAAATGACAGAATTACAGCTAAATCTGGAAAAATTTCTTTTTAATATTGCATATCTAGCTAAATATGGCCTATTTCGTGTCATTTTATGCACTTACAATTTTTCTCAAAATTCTAGAAAATTCGTATTTCCTCGTTTTACCATTTTTCCTCAGTTTTGCAAAAAATTTCGGCTCTCAGTTTTGACACTTTTTGTCAAAGAAAAAGCCTGCTATAGCAGTGAAAGAAGGTGAAATCCTCATCAGTAAGTTCAGTACCTTCAAAAAACTAATACGTATGTAACAAAAACTGAACATGTTATGCAAAAGTTAGGAAAAACTAGGAACTAGAATGCTAGTTTCAAGATTTTGGATACTCTTAACTCATGCAGATTTTCTTCAAAAAATTACTTTACACTTTGCATATTTTGGTAATTTTTCAGAAAATTTAATCAAAAAATGGCAATTCAGTCCTTGAAATTTGACTTTCAAATGTACGTACTTATAATTCATATTTGTGGTTATATTTTTTCTCATTCTTGAAAAATTCAGCACTCAGTTTTGAAAAAATTGTCAAAAAAGTCTGAATGTTCATGAGAAAACAGATTGCTTGAAAAGGGAAGCACAACATTTTGAATGCAATAAAAAGGGACTCAGATAATCAAAAATAATTAAATGACTGGTTAAAATTTATTTAGTCACCAATTTACATGAAATTTTTTATGCGACAATTGTGACATGCAAATACTTGATTAATAATCTTTCAAGACTTTTCCGATTAAATTTTTGATTCTATAGTACTAAATCTCGTAATTAATAGGTCAATGCTAGTGGTATTATTTTTATTAAGGACTCGCAGAGATATTGCATGGATATTCTTGAGAAATTCCATGTTGAAATAAGCTTATTTTGTATGTGAACAAGGACGGACTCCGTCCTGGACCAGGCGGAAAAAAAGGGACAAGAATGGACAAAAATTTAAAAATTGGACAAATCAAGACAAACGACGTTTTTGACATCTTAAAAGTGAAGGCCCATTAGGTTTTGAAAAAACTTTATAGTCAATTGTCGCGGGTTTTGCTGCCCAAAATATTGAAAATGTCCAAAGGCATCATTGTTCAAAGTTTCAGATTGATCCATTAGGTTTATAGTTGTTAGAATTATTTTCAGTTTCATTTGTAGTAACTCTTGGTGCCAAAAATGGAAAAAAATTGAAAAAAAATTTGAAACTTTCAAAAATTTATGAAAATGTCCAAATGCAAAATTTGTGAAAGTTTCAGGTTGATCCGTTAAGTTTTGAAGTCGTTAAAAGGATTCTCAATTTATTGTAGTAACTATTGGAGCCAAATTTGGCCAAAATTTTGAAAAAAAATTCTGAAAGTTCAAAAAATTACAGACAATGTCCAAAGGCATCATTGGTGAAAGTTTTACTTTGATCCATTAAGTTTTGAAGTAGTTAGAAGGATCTTAAGTTTTATTTTAGTAACTTTTGGCGCTAAAAATTGCCAAAATTTTGAAAAAAATTTTGTAAGTTAAAAAAATTACTGAAAATTTTCAAAGGTATCAATGGTGAAAGTTTTAATTTGATCCGTTAAGTTTTGAAGTAGTTTGAAGGATTTTAAGTTTTATTGCAGTAACTTTTTGCGCCAAAAATGGCCAAAATTTTAAAAAAATTCTGAAAGTTCAAAAGATTACTGAAAATGTCCAAAGGCATCATTTGTGAAAGTTTCATGCTGATCCGTTAAGTTTTAAAGAAGTTAGAAGGAGCGTTCCGCCTGGTAAAAATCTAGAAGTAACATTCAGCCTACTTATTCTCCATCAAAAGACAAGTTTTTCAGAATTTGGGATAAATGAGAGAATGCAGCCGTCCAATTATTGCTTTAATGTGCTTCCTTTTCATGGTCTACACCTTTGTGAATATTTTTTTTAATTTCAAACTGCAATGTGATGTGTTTGTGGAATATCGATATACATCTTTATTGACCATTATGATTTTCACTAATCAATACTAATTACAGAATCAAACATGACCAATTTTCGAAATGATATTTGTCACTTGATTTATATCAAATAGTATCGATCCTATAATACATAATTTTTATAAACTGCCCTGTTTGGACATGTGACATAATTGAATCATAAAACTCATAAAACTCGAAATTATATCGAACTCATTTCACTTTAACATTTTTTATAAGTTTCAAGACAAAAGAACTTATTATGCACTTTTAAAGAGAGCCATTTAAAAACTCAACAGAACTATGCAAAGTTAGCTCCAGACATTCAGGCAACAATTACTGAATTCAAATTTTTGCACTCAGTACAAAACAAAGCATATTTGGTATCTGAGAAAATAATTAATACAATATTATTTTGTTAAGCAGGTCCATGCATGTACTTCACATGCAATGACGATGTAAGCCGAGTTCGTCAACTACAAAAAACTAGATAAAACTAGATAAAACGAATTTTTCGTTTTATATAGTTTGATTTTAATCTCGTTTCATGTAGTTTATTTTTGGATCAAAATTAAATGATATTAAACTACATTATATTATCGTTTAATCTTGATTAATCTTGATCTGAAAATAAACTATATGAAACGAGATAAATGTTAAACTATATAAAACGAAAAATTCGTTTTATCTAGTTTTATCTCGTCGTGAACTGAGCTCATATTTCCTAAACATCATTATCAGGAGTGTCATAATTAATCATTTGAGATAGGAATAGAAAAATAATTTTCATCATGTGTCAACGTGATCATCTTACAGAACTGGTCATAAAGAATCATCAGTTCATTCAATCAACAATTTTCCTTTTTCATTATTCACAGCTGTTTCTAGATATTTCTTCAATCACGCTCATCAACGCAATGCAAAATATTCACCAAAATTGCGAATTCAATGTGCTATTTCTGAAGATATATGAGAAAAATTCTCAAAAATAAATTTATCACTAATAGATTTTCTTTTTATTCAAAATTCTGTTTTTTCCATTTCAAAGAATATTTCTTGATCATTCAGGTGAAAGCTGTCTCAAAAAGTGTACTTTAAGTATGAAATGATTTTACAATGCTCATAGCATGCAAAACTGCCCCTTGATTGCATGTACATCATATTCTATTTAGTCCTTTTTCATTAATATTATCTATTTAGGTCAATCCAATAAATTTAAATATAATGTTTTAATTATAGATGTTTATTGACCTCAGATTCCTTAATAGAGAATTTTCTTAATGACATTACAAAAATTTAAAAGGAATGAAGAAACAATTGTCAAAGATAAAGCTAAACGAAATTTGCAAATGGGAATATTTCAAATTTTCCAGAATGACAAGATTCTCTGTCTTTCTTATAATATTCAAAATTATTTTATATTCATTAAAAGATCACATTTGAACACCTTTTTGATTTTTTGTAATTATTGAGCAATCCACAATGACTTTTTATTTTTAAATACATTGAAATAAATATGTCTACATATTTATTCAAAATTGAAATAAATGTGTCTCCATGGACTTTGGTTTCACATGACTATTTTGCGGAATTTTTCTGTACACATTAACTTCCTCTGTTGTAAGGCCAAACATTGTTCCAAGACGGTGTGAAGAACGTTAAATTACTCAAATTATAAAAAATTCAAATTTTACTAGAGTTCCCAGAAATTTTTGTTAAACAATTAATAATACACATTAATTTCAAAAATAATTCCAGAATAAAACAGGTCCCCAAGTTGATCTGAAAAATTTTGTACACACTGATATGAATATTCAGCATATTTTTTCAAATCAATAAGTACATTCAGTGAAATCCCAACTGCAGTAAAGATAATTTTCTCACACTTGATGCTTGACCAGTTGCCAATTTTAAATACTTTCTTTGCTTGCTCTTTCTATGGAACAGTTGTTGCACCTTTATTATGCCTTCAACATGCCTTAGTATAATAGTGCTGAATCTCGAACTTGTAATTTAGCTATAGATTAGTATGTTTTGGCAAGAGACAATTTTTGTTAAAAATTTCCTCTTCAGCAAAGAGACTTCTAAGCTGATGTAATAAATTGAAATCTTGTTTTCATGTTAACGTAGCTTTTTATTAAGCTGGAATTAGTTATTTGGTAGAATTTATTGAATTTATAATATACATTGACCTTAAAATATTACCTTTGAATGTGAAATTAACGTAGTCTCTTTTTTTCTTCTTCAACTTCTGGATTTGAACACATTCAATCAAAGCTCATTTTATTAGTAAATCATCAGAATTAAAACTCAAAAATTTCCAAGTTTTTCTAAAATTTTTCTTATTTCAATTAAATCATGATAATTTTAGAGTCCCATACTGTTACCTAGTACAAGAAAATCTTTAAAAAATCAAAGGAAATGCATTTTATTTTCATTTGTTTTGGGGTGAACAAATCAAATCATTTCGACATTGGTCAGATAGAGATTCCAAGTTTGAGATTAAGACTGCACCATAATTAATACATGACTCATTTCATAAAATAGAATTTCAATGAGATTATCAAATGACCCCAAGACAGAAAAATATAGCTTCTACCAAACTCTGATTCATACACGCACACAATGGGCAAGATAGATTCAACATTTACATTTTTTGCCCCAATCAAAAGAGACCACACCTCCTGATTTCTTCTTAAATATACACTCAGACACAAAATTGACAGTTAAGAAACCCATATTGCTTCAAGTTGATAAATGTTCTACGGATCCATAAAGTAGCCACTAGACATGTTGCCTGCCTCAAATAAAGACTTCAATAATACATGGGTACAATACAAACACACATGAGTTCTTAGCATGAGAAATTTATAACTTATTCCATGAATGAGTCTGATTTTTTATTTCTAGGGACAGACATGAGCATTTACTTCACATTTTATTACGAAAAGTATTCTTGCTCATGATTTTTAGGTGCTCACAAATGAGGCGACACAACTGATTTTTGCGATGTGGGAAAATTTGCTAAAATGAATAATTTACATTTTCATTTTTCATTTTGCTTCAGCAAACTAAAACTTCCACTTTTTTACTTCAAAGTGGAATTTTGACAGACTGCTAGTCTGAAACTTTTCATGACGTAAAATGTTGAAGTGAAGTTTGAATTGCATAAAAAGAAAGAATTTTTTCATTGTGGAAATCCACTAGATTGCCTCAATTCTTTGATGTTGGTCGGTTTTCCACAAGAAAGAAAAAGTGGTCAGAATTTTGCCTATATTTACATATTATACTGTCTTTGAAGTGAGCCTCATGTGTCATAGTCACACAAAAACTTCATTTTCATTCAGTAAAACTTGTATTATTTAGGTACGATGAATCACACACTTTCTGACATAAACTGAGAAAATAAAGAGAACTTAGTTTGAGAAGAAATTTGAGTCTTGACATTTCAATTTCTAATTTCCCAGATTTCGGTAATCTTTGTGTTATTCGTTTTCCATTGTATATCTGTGACAATTACACACACAATGCAGCACTTTTCACAATGAAATCATTTATTTTGTATTTTTCCAACATAAGTTTCCTTGAGGGATTTCATGAATTAAGTTTTCGTAATTTAAGCTAAAATGGATATTTGATTTGGGCAATTAGGAAATTTCAACTACACTGTATCTTGATATGTACGCAATTTTGACCAGAATCAAGATCCATCATGATGTGTAATTGAGAGGTAATTACAATTGCATTAGAATTCAGAAAGATAGATTCCAAAAGTTTTGAGTTCCAAGTTAAATGCCCACAAAATATAGTCAAATAAAGTACACTGACCATATTTAATTCAAGAGGCAAGGCAAAAGTACAATTTTTATATATGCATTTGGTTTCTCAACTTACAATTTAGCAATTCAATAAGCAGAGATTGTATATATTTTGGTCATTTTAGTTTCGTGTACAATGCCCACAAACACCATTTAAATACGATAAAGTGTCCATTTCGAATTCATGGAACAAGGTTAAAGAACGCAATTTTCAGCAATTTGTCATTTAAATGCAAGAATTTCTCAACTTATGTTTTAAGTAATTTTCCAGCAATTCTCAATGTTTCAGACATATGAGGTGCCCCAACGGACTTTTGAAAATAATCAAAATTTTGGGATTTTTGAAGCTTATAATTTTTAGAAAAAGCTGAATCAAATTTTTCTGGAGCAAAAAGAATCAATCAATTATCTCTTTTCCCCTATCCTGAAATTGAGATTAAAGATGCCATTTTCAATGAAATTACTAAATAACTGAAAATTTAAAATGCAGTTCTCAAAATTGCACAAAACTTTTATTTTCAAAAGTCCGGTGGGACACCTCATATGAATTTTGGTCACTTTGCACAAATCAAAAGTGAAACAAAATTGAAAACTGAAGACATTTTCACTTGAATCCTTTTGTTCATTTTGTTGCAGTCCAAGATGAATGATGATTTTCTCAATGTGATTTGAGATAAATTAGAGGCGTGTTTCCCCGCATCGTGCTGGTCTGTTGTGTGACAGTGCAACTTAAAAGACATGATTTAGTTGAGATGGAAAATGGAAATTTTATTTTGAACAATCTCTAATATTCTTTGGAGTGTGAACAAGAATGTCTTTTGTATTTTCTTAGAGTCCAGTTTCATCAAAATGTACCGTCCACCAGGGTGAATTGGACCTTTAGCGGACAATGGAGGTTGATATTCTGAACAAATATGAGGTGTCCCAGCGGACTTTGGCAATTAATTTTTTGCGTAATTTTGAGAAAATGGCATTTTATTTCTCTTATGTAGTAAATCCATTGAAAATCCTATATTGAACCTCATTTTCCACATAGAGGAAAAGAGATAATTGAGTGATTCTTTTTTCACATGAAAGATAAATCTTAAACATAATTGAAAATTGTAGGCTTTTGACTAATTTCCAAAGTCCGTTGGGGCACCTCATGTATGCAGGTCCACATCTTCCAAGTTAGATCAAATACTGTAAATTCAAGCTACGAAGGTCCACATCTTTCAATTTGAATCAAATATTGTAAATTCAAGGTAAGCAGCCCATCTGGATCCTGAAAGTGAGCCTTGCTTGAAAGTTGTAACCTATGGCTCAAAGGTTTTGAAAGAATTTACTCAAAATCATGTTCCATTTGAGATTCAGAAGGTTCGTTTCATCCCATTTGGTGGTATTATATCATGTTCTGGCAATGTGGTTCAGATGCATTGTTTCATTTCACTGAAAAGATTGAAGAACAATAAATTGGCCCATGCAGTCAGAAACAAAACTATATTTTGGCAATTGTTGCAATCATATAGCTGAACTAGCTTCTTGTCTGTGATTTAAAATTTTAAGGGTAGCTGTGATATAGTGCAATATTTTGATAAAATATCCTTTAAAAATTTGGAGTCAACTGTTTCTTTTGTTTGCATCCTATCAATTTTCTAACACATTCAATTTAATTCCCTAAAAGCTTTTTGTTTACACTTCCCTAGCATCATGTTTGAAAGGGGTTATTAATGTCAAGCCAGTAAAAATGTCTTGTCAAATTCACAATGTTACATGTATAAAACATTTCGATCGATTTTTCACAAAAATTGGAGATCAAAAACCTCCCTGTTAAGGATTCAAAAGAAATACATTTGGTAACATCTGCAGCTATAATTAACTGTGATATTTGGAACATTTTCAATAATATATGATTTATAAGAAAATATTTTTTGGATTTGACCTAAAATTTTGATTTTCTAGAAATCATATTCTTTAACTTTAGAACATACTTTTAGATATTTAAGCACTTCATCTCTTAAAATTGTGATTCTTGTACTAATTCTACCTAAAAATTCAAAATATTTCTTTAGCCATTACACTCTTCAGCAATTTTTATGGAACAGAGTAGTAATATTTTCAATAACCTTATTCTCCTTCTAAAACTTTTAATTTGTGTACAAGTCGAAATTCCAGACTACTTGCATTATCACATCCAACATCTGACGTTCATTTAAAACAAGGAGAGTGGAGAAGATGAGCCAAAATGACCACAATTCTTGTTAGGATAAAATCTATAAAACATTTTAGTCATTTGCTGGACATTATCATTTAGAATGATTTATTGCATTCCAATATCATGTCATAAAAATCACAGACGGTAATTTTCAATTTCAGCGAAAATTTCATTTTCTTTTTAAATCTACTAAAACTTTAAATTTTTGGGAACTATCATCCGAGACTACTTATGGTTTCCAATAGCAGTTCGTAGACTACTTTATGCCAACACTTTATGATTACCCAAGAATTCTTGCATTACCACATCTTTAAGACTTGGGATCCTGTTTTTGAGGAACCCTGAATGTCCCCGATATTTTGTGGGGATAAGTTTTATGTCCAATGTTTATGAACTGAGGATTTTTAAAGGAATTCAAAATATTGAAGGTACTTGTGATTCCTCAAACATAGCCAATTTTCTGTTTTGCCTTGGAATGAAAATTCTAACATTATTAGAAATTCCTCAAGAATAGGTTCTAAAATTTATGATATTAAAACACTTCTCCTACTACAATCTGACGTTCATGGAAACAAGGAGAGAGGAGAGGATGAGCCAAAATTAACTGTGGAGGGAGTCCACCGAAAATTCCAGAAAATAAATAATAATCATGCATAAGTGTAGAACTTGTGATTTTCTTAAACCCCTACTACAATCAGTAATATTTTCAACACTTCATATTGATAATCAATATTTAGGCTAGGTTATATTCTGCACCATGCCGTAAAAATTGATTTGAATGCAGTAGCAATGAGGTTGAGTTCAATGAAAACAAAAATGCAATTTCAGACAATTGCCAATTGGCAGACGCCAGCCAATGCTAAATTTGATAATTGCAATCGACCTCAGAAAAAATTGAAACATGTTATAAATTTTTACAATCAGACAAGCAATTAAATGAAAATAATTGTCCGTTGTTTTTTAATAGTTACATTTTTTAACAGATTTCATTTCTTATTACAGAGATCGTTAATATGAGGACATTTTCAAAATTACAATTTTTAAGAACTTTTTATGGTTTTTTGAATCATTGCATAACAATTTTGAATATTTGAAATGACCACTCCAGCTGGCATCCACCATTTTTCAATCAATAGAATGTCATTTAGCATTCCATTTCTCTATCTCCACTAATATTGATTTTCAAGATTATTTTAATGCCAGGGTAATAAATAAAAATCACTCTGTATTTACTTGACTGGTTAGCATTTTATATGCCATATGGAGTTTATTATATACCAATCATGAAAATATAGTTAAACATTTTTCCAAAATCAAGTTATGTGTATATTGCCAGGCGTATCATTTCTATCTTCAATTTGTAATGTTGATAAATATTGCTGTCGTGCATTTTTATCTCACATATTTTTATACTCCCAATTTATTCAATTGTACTTCCTCTGTGAGCAAAAAATATACACTACAAAGAATTCATCAATGACTTCACTCAACATCAGCATTATACAGTGGTGCATTCTCTTTTTCAAATATTGTAACAAAACTGCTTTTTAAATAACTGAACAATAACAGATTATGGACCAAAATAGGATCCAATGCCCGACTGTGCAAAGCAAATGTGGTGTAGTGAGAAAAATTGCTCTGACACCAAGGTTACATTAAATTGATCTATTTGTAAATTTTGAATATCTTGTTCCAGAATCTTTTTAACTTTGATTTATATGGAAGAAAATAAATAATATTAGTGTTCTTATCCATGTTATCTAGTCTCAGATCCATCCAAATAAATAAATAAATAGCATACATGCATTTCATATGAAAGTTTGAAAATGATAAATTGGCAGTGACTTTATTTTAATAGAAGATGATGTCATTAAAATAATCTTGATCTAAAATCATTTTCTGTACCTTGCTAATTAATGACAGATATTGCTAGAGATAAAGTTTTGTCCTAGCCAATCAACCTTCTGTATCTGATTCATGCATAATAGGTTCCCATGTAAAGATCTACCAAAATTAGTTCTTTAACATGCTGCATTCACATACAAAGCAAAAATAAACATTAAAGATGGCCTTGTTCCTGTATCTTCATTTGAAGCAAAGTACATGTCTTTTGAACAGCTACTTACAATAAGAACAAGATCGGAAGTTAAATGTCATTTTGAAAGACACTTTTGTGATTTACATAGCAAAAAATGACTGATTCACATCTAAAGAAACATCTCTATCTTTTTTATTTCATTACTAAATTGCCTCACAAAACAACAAAAAGTTGCATTTGACAGCACATGCTACTTTAAACATGCATCTCATCCCCTTAAAGTGCAAAAAGATGACAAAATTATCCTCAAATATGTCAGAGTTAATCATCATACACTTTTATTGCAATCTTTATTAGAGAGCAATATTACGTTTTTACCAGAATTATTGATATCAATGTGTTAGATACCAAATCAAATACAAAACAAAGAACGATTAATCACAAAACACATTCAGGTAAACAATTGAAATCAAAATGAAAGGATTAGCTACAAAGAATCATTTCACAACATTCAAAGAAATGAAAAAACAAAATATATTTTCTCAAAATTTCTTTCAACCTTTTCAGCAATCATTGAAAGTGTCAAAACTCCACCCATTTAAGTTAGAAATCTTTAACATTTACTTAAAAATTTGGCTCTAAATCAAATTTTGATCAGTGACACACAAAAAATCATTTCCTGCTGGTTTTCACAATGTGTTCAAAAGTGTTCATCTTCAATTTTCTAATTTTGTTCTGATTTTGAAATTCAATGAATTGAGCATGGCCTTGATTTTTCATTCAATCTCACTCTTAATTTGATTCACAAGAGAAAAATGGAGAAGTTTAAAATAGAAAAGAGGATCTTAAATGATGCAAAAAGTGAAGGGAATAATGACATCTTGTGCAAATGTAGTGATTGGAAAAATTTCTTCTAAAATATTGGTGTTATCATTTTAGAATTGTTAAACAAAATAAAAGTGTGCATTTGGAATTGTCTTTTTGAGTACAATTCGGAGAAATGTTGGCCTCCTTTTTGTGAACCTTTGAAAATAATTTGAATCTGTTACTACATAAGAGGTTGAAAATTGGAGTTTTGACACATTTTTGAAGAGAAGATCCTGTGAAGTGATGCATTTTATTTCTTTACGAATTATTCCATAACAACTGATTCCCTTCTAATTTTGAACAATTTACAGAAAGAGACAATTTTCAGATTTCAAGATCAAAAGAAGAGTACAGCAACTCCAAAGTCAGACAACTCCCATCACAATTTCAAAACAAACATCCTTCCACTTTGTGTGTGTCTGAAGCTATTCAGATTACTTTGCGTTCCAAACATGTAATTTTCATTTCAAAAATAGAATTCTGTCTCCCCTGGAGTTTGAATCTGTAATTTTCATAATCAAATTCAAGTTCAAATACTAATTTTAGAATAAACATTAAATTCATATGACAATTTCCCACAAAAATTTTTAGTAGGAACATTCTTATAATATATATTTACGAAGGATGATCCTGATATAATTTGTCATTCTTATATTTTGACATGAGACTTACATCCATTCAATGAGATATAATAGCTAGCTAGGGTGCTGAACAAAAAATGATCATCCTTACTTTTATGTCATCATAAACCAAGTTAGCCTTTCCATTCCATCCCATTCCAAATCTAGTACAAGGATTATGGTATGGAATGAAAAAGAAATATTTTTGGTTCAAATTAATAGCCAAAATGCAAAGGACATCTGACAGCACCAATCAACATACGTATCTTTTTGTCAATTGTACTTCATCTCAATAGTTAATGAATGTTCCTTAGGAAAAACAAACTTTCATCAAAAGTTGATAGCAAATCATGTACAAACAAAATTCAGAAACAAACATGGAAAATTCCTGTGAGATAACTTCCATATTCTTGGATTCCCATGCCTCTCATTGTGTGTCTCATACACACACACAGTAATAATCCCGTGATCTCATTTTTGCCTGTCATTGCAAAATGCCACCAGAGCTCAAAGAGAGAAAAAGAGGAAGATCACTCTTGGAGTGAGGGAGTATGTCAAAGCATCATCATCAAAAACTGAGATCAGGACATTAATAGAGAGGAGGACAAAATTGAAATGTTACTCTGATCAGGGTGGCATCACCTGGAAAAGTTATATAAGGGTAAAAATTATGTTCGGTAAAGTAAAATAAAAAATAACCTAACTCGGCCAAGCCTTGGGCATCTGATGTTTACTTCAGTAAAGACTTTTTCGTTTAATAAGACGCCATTTTTTGTCATTTTATGAATTAAACTTTACCTTCCCAAGGTTTGGCAGGGCAACGGTATATTATTTTTCTTCAACAAGCTTATTTTTTATTCTTATTTAACTTTTCTATGCGGTAACCACATCAGTACAGGACATTTAAAAACTTCACTACGTAACTTAGTCCAGACCCTAACATTAACAATGAGCAGAGGAAATATAAAAAGAAGTGGGTGGGTGGGTGACAGAATGAAACTGAGTGCTACTTCCTCAACTCCAAAGAAACTAAGTAAAAACCAGAGGAAGTAAAAGGAGTTGATCATAAAATGTCCTTTTCTGATAGAGAAGAAATCATGTCCAGTATTGACTAATTTCATCATCTTTTGAGCTGCATAGAGTGCATTTCCTTGATTAGGGACACCAGGAATAACTAATCGATGATATATCATTCATATTAGGTGAAAGATGAAATTTATCATCAATTGGTAATTTTTTGTGACCCTACTCAAGGAAACGAAATCTTTCATATCAAAGAGCCTTATGAACAAGACAGAAAAGATTCTTTGATCAAAAGCAGTTTTGACTTTTTCATTTTCCATGAAACTTGCACAATTTTGCAGATGTTTTGATCAAATGCTGTGAAGTAAACTTTTTAAATGCTCGTCTTGATGAAAGCTCATCTCATTTTCTAGCAGCATTAATTTTGTCATCTAAAGTTTGAAACTTTAAAAATTGCATTTGAAACTTTTTATGCATTTTCAACTCTTTATTCATACTTTATTTACACAAAAATGTATTTTCTCGATAAAATTCCTGTGCTGTTACGAAATATGATTGAAAAAATCCCTGTTTTATCATTGGCACGAGGGTAAAATTAAGCTTTGAATGACAGTTCATATTGTCATCGAGTGAACTAAATTGGGGAGGATCCAAATATCAGTCCTTGCTTGTCAAGTTCATCCCTATTTTTGCACATTATTGCACTCTGCTCAAGTGAAAATTAGAAGCAGAGATAGAAATCATTTGTAAGTGGAAAAGTGATGAAATGACAGGTTTTGCCAGTTTACTACTATCGCCCTTCACATCTTGTTAAAAAATCACATTATGAAAAATGATCTTGGAAAAAATATTTTCAGAATATTGCGTGATGCTGCTGTAAGCTCAAAAATGGGTTAAAATGGGGTTTAAAGGGAACATTCGTAATGATTGAAGCGTTGAGGGGTGATTTTAAGGGCAAAAGTTGGAAAATGTGAACTTTTGAGGTTTCATCTTTTTAGAAGATGTTGGGTTGTCATAAGATAGGGAATTTTGAGCTGCTAAAAGTGAAAACAGGGGTTACATAATGCTCTACTTAATCTCAATTTATGAATTCTTTTATAAAATGATGGCATTTCTATGGCAAAGGAATTTTAAAACTCCTTTAATATGATTCTTCAATCACAGACTACTCACTAGTACTGGTGTCTCCAATAAAAGTTGGAAATTATGAAAACAGCAAAATGAGAAATTTTTCATTTCAGAGAATATTCAAAGTGTACTTTGAATAAGGTTCCAGACATCCAACATTTTTCTCCTAATTTTATGATTTTGGACACTCTCATCAGATCACTTATGAAGTAACCAATCTATTGGGTGACAGTTTTCATAGTAGTATTTGAGACAGCCTCACAAAAGTGATTATCAAACTTCCTCACAATACAGTCATGTCCAAAAATTACATAAATTTGATTCAAAACACATTGATAATTCTTAAAACTCACATATTTTCACTTTTTACCCATGGGTTTTCCCAAAAATTTGCAATATTTTCAAGACGGGAGCAATGACAGTTTTTATAGTTATTCTTTTCTGTCATGAGAGGTTGGCCAATAGCACG